>JAZHYW010061727.1:0-25483 GCA_037355805.1 Ixodes ricinus
GCTGTCGCAGCCTGACAAACGTTTCTGGGACGGAAGATCTCGAACTCTGTTCCAGTAGAGGTCCTGAAGCCTGCTCTTCGGCAAATGGCAGCCAGGTGGATGAAGGACACGCACATGTGGATCTTGTGGAGCACTACGCGACACAGGTGGCACAGGACGACAAACGGGGTGTTGAGGCAGAGCGTACAGCGAGTTCGTGGGTGACTTCTATTTCGTGTGCCCCGCGAGATATTTCGCCCACAGACATTCGGAACAGGGCAACTCGGTGTGCTCTTTTCGTGTTTGGTCATAGTTCTGCCGAGTCAAAGCTAAGCCGAAATGGAGCGGCGTTCCGCACGTGGGAGACGTCCCGTACTACTTCGGGGTGCCCCTTTGGGATCACGACAACTTCTCGGACGAAGATCTGGGCTTCAGCCGAGAAGTAATGCAGGCGTCTCATCTCGTTTGCGAAACACGGGTGGAGTTCCCTGTGGAGGTCCGTCTGTTCGTTAGATTATGGTTCCTATGAAGGCGTCTCCGACCGGTGTGTTTACCACGTAGCTGGGAAAGTGCGCAGACGAGCTGGTTAGGAAACATCATAAACTCCGAGACAAGGAAAAATAAAAATGCCCTACAAGACGACCACAAACTTTTGGTCCCTCTTGTCCTGCTATATTATTTTCCGCGTCTGAGTGTTTACGATTGCGGCGTTTACCGCTGCGTGCTTCAAACGTGGTCCGTCGATTTCCGCCCGACGACTGCTGGGACGTGTCGTGCTGTAGCCTACCCGTGACTCCGGCGGAGTCCCAGCGGCGCAGCTAGATAAAGATGCAGATGCCGGCTGTATTATCCGACGAATACAATCGAGCACACCAAACTGCCTTGTCAAGGCACTAGGAGGCTCTTGCGGGCTTGCCATCGCCGGCTAAACAAGTCCCGCACAGATAAACTCGCGCAGGGTAGCGGCGGATTCAGTTGCGCCTGGTGGGTTTATTGATTTGACAGCAAACGCAACGAAAACGCAATGAGCCTCCTAACGACGACACTTTTTGAGGTCGCTCGATCGGCCGTATCAATTCGTTGCGTGAGGTGCGCGTCTAACTTGAGAACTGAAGCAGTGCAATGAGTCGACCGTATGAGGCATCGAATTCGCGAGGGCAGATTGATTCCCAGCTTTCAATTTTCGTTTCCTCTTCTAGTGTAAGCAATAGAGGCCAAACCTCGATGTCAATGTACCGTGGTCGATGAATATAAGCGTGTGGCAATTGAGCATTTTATAGCGGCAGCTCTCAAAACTTCCGTTTGGTGTTAAGCAATGCGTCGGTGCTAACCGCGCTAAATTTAGCGGGAAAATTGACGTCACATGAGCTCAACACCAATTCAATTCCCGCTTAATTTACTGGGGAAATTCACTTTCTTCGATAGATTTAGAGGACAAATTAGTTTCTCCGCTAGATAAATCTAGCGGAGAAACTGGAAAATTCCCCTGTTCAATTCGGGGAATCAAATTGGTGGTGAGGTCACGACGTCAGTTTTCCCGCTAAATCTAGCGAAGAAGAAACGATACTTATTCAGGACGTGGGACACCAAGTCATGATACGTCATTTTCCCCCCGCTAAATTTAGCTAGGCTACTGGAATTATGTTGAGGTCAGGTGGAGTCAATTTTTCAGCTAAATTTAGCGGGGAAACCTTCGGGAGAAGGAGGAGGGGAGGGTACAAAGGAGGAGGGAAAAAAGAGAGAGGGTGAGAAGAGGAGGGGCGATGGGGAGGAGGAGGAGAGGAGGAAGGGGTGTGCAGAGGAGAGGCTACGGAGGAGGAGGAGGGGCATATCCTTCCTTCCGTACCCTCCCCTCTTTCTCCACAAGAGCTGCGCTGTAATTTTGCTTCGAGATTTAGATAATTATTTATTTTTATTTTTTCTTGAGAGCGTGTACATATTTCAATATGTTCGAGGATATATTTCGGAAATGCCAGCCCAGTAGGATTAGACGGGAGGTAGTTAATTCTAGTAACTCCCTTCGGACCCCTGGGGAAGATTGCAACACCAATGTGGAGATTTTCAAGGTTCAATTGAAGTCAGCTCGAACAAAACGATACATCCTCAATTGAATCCTAATGTTAGACTTTCACGACGTTTGATCTTATCCAGAGAAAACATGTGTAAGTGGATAAAGTGTGTGGGGCCATCGTCCGACGGGGCAAAGTCTGGACACGTAGCACCTTTGTTTGTGTTTGGGGTTGATATACGAGTTTAGACAATCACTGCCAAAGGATTTACCGAGCTCCATTCTTTCCTGGTTTTATTCGCATCAAGCAGTTTTTGTTCTTCGCTGTCACAAATGAGTAGACTGACCGGATAGTGAATTTGCCATCTTCAGGCGCCTCTTACCAGTAATAGCCCTCGCCGGCTCTTACTGCAAGAGCGAGATTGATACCCGGAGACTTATTACCCAAAGTCGATAATGCATCGAATGAAACTATTTCAAGAGCGCTGTTGTAAGGCTGTTTCAAAGGCGTTAGACAGTCGTTTCGGGTTGTGGATAACCTCTTGCTTAATAATTCCTGGCCCACCCCAGCGGGGAAATTGGCGTCACGTGGTCTGGCGTCCTGATGTCACGTAGACACCACGATGTCAGGTTTTGTGACATGAAGTTACTGTGCCAAGGCCGGGATGCCACGTCATATCAGGACGTCACATCACGTCAGCCAGCCACGTGAGCTTTGAAGTTCACTGCTAAATCCGACAAAGATATTAACGTCACGTGACGTGTCGTCACTCTACGTGTCATGTGACGTGACATCAGTGTGTGTCTTCTGCGGTGTCATGTAATCACGTGACATCCTGACTTCTGCGTAACGTCTGTTTCTCCGCAAAATCCAGCACTGTAATGCACGGGCGGAGGGACGGACGAACGGGTGACCGATTGGGATTAAGGGAGCAGATATGCTTCTTTCAATTACGTAGATGTTGGTATCCCATGCTGTGTTGTTGCGGGGCCGCGATTGTCGATGATGTTTTCTTCGGAGTTGGATCCGAGGAGTACGACGGAGGCTTCATTGTACTAGGGTGCAAACTGGTATTTACATTATATTAACACGAATGCAGTTACCAAATAAATATTGTACATATGTGATCGGTACGTACAGGCTAGAGATTTACTGCCAATACCAATATGCGGTGAAGCTTACCAGCCAAAAAATTGCCCTCTTTCGCCCGGGTTCAGGCTTTTGAGGGCACGGACATTTTTGCCCGCGGGCCGGAGTCGACCAGTTCTGTTGAACCTTAGCGAAGGCACATGGCATTCACTGATCAATAGTCGACACTAACATTTGTCAGTCACCCAACGGACCTCGGCTGAGAGCACCGACGAGACCTGTAAAGTCCGGGGTGCTGTTGGTCCCTGCAACCTCGTCGCCTTTGTCGAAAGCCGATCGGCCCTTGAGGGGGCTCGCAGGGACGTAGGGACCGCCGCCACTAACAAAAACACCCAAACGACAGCATAATATAATCCCTGAGACAAGGATAAATTAAGTAAATGGCGTGTCGTCTCGTTCGTTATTTATTTTTCATTTTTCTCCGTGTTTAGATTATGTTGCTTGCCTAACCAGCTGGCCTGCAATTTTTTTGTTCCATACGACGTACCCGTTGCCGGTGGAAGCCACGTGATAAAAGATCCCTCGCTCAACAAACAAAACAAAAACAAAACCGCCTGGGGAACCAGGAATATCTTCTCCCGAAAAGTTCCAAGTCCTTTACCATCCTTACAAAGATCTTTCGCTGAAGAGCATTTCGTGCTTCAATATAACCAATCGTTTGAGGAGCGTGGAAAAAGAAATGGTGATGCCTTTTGTTTTCCCACAGAACACCTGAAATTGATGGCGTCAGCTGGACCCACATATACTCCTGGAAATCCAGAATCCTTATGGCTTCAACCCGGCAATTACTCTTCACACCAGGACGTCGGGGCGAAGAACTGCGACTTCTGGAAACAGTATACCCAGTGAAGAGCTTCAAATATAGGGTGGCACAAATCTCCAGGTTCACTGAAAGCAGTATTTACGCGAGAGAAAAATCTCGGAGGATTTCGCCCAGAAAAGCGCACCATGCGACGAAAACATCAGGCTTTTGTGATGTGGCACAGTGATGTCAACTTCACATTAGAGGGCGAATGAATGCTGCAGAAATAAAGTCAGTTCGAGGGGGAGGGAAGTGTTTTTAACTAATCGTTTTTCTACAAAGCATCCTGTCAAGATTTAAAACAAGATAAAATGGTTTACAGTGTTATGAATGGAAACCGCTAAATTCTACAGCTAACGCTGATGTCCCTCCCATTGGCACCCTGCCGATGTGAAAAGTGAAGCTGAGGAGAGCCTCCTGACGATATTACAAACATCCCTTAAAGGAGCACAAAAACGAAAATTGAAATATACAAATTTCGTGCGGAAATTAGTCCAGCATGACGGATAATAACCGTAAATGAAAATTGCACGTTTGTATTCTGAATGACTGGCTATAATTTTGTTTTGTTCCAAACGGTGCACTCGAGCAAGCGCTCGAAGAGAAGCGAACGGAGAGCTCGATGCGTCATGGAATATTCGGCGCAAACACAAAAAAATAAAGAGAAAAGAAAAGATTCCCCGCATTTGCGACGTAGCAAAGGCTGGCGTGGTTCTGAGCTTTGTCGTTGGTGGCGTTGAAGGCGTTGTGGTGGCGTCAATAGCCGTTCGAAGTACCTGCGGGGTGACGAGCGTGTGGCTGGCCCAACGAGCACGTAGCTTCCACAGCACTGTCAGCTTAGGGGTGAACGGGGTAGGGAAAGAAACCTGTGTCCGAGTTTTGAGTGATGGGCTAATATTCTAGGGGGAGAACGACGGTGTGCAGGTACACAAACGAGAGTCTGAGGTCCCTCCTTTCCCCTCCTTGAACTGTTTGGTACAATGCGCAATTTGTGAGTTGAGGAGGAAAGCTAAGAAGAAAAAGTTGAAAGATGTTTCATTATAATGCATTTAAATGCAAAGGTGCAAGTGAACTAAACAATGAATGACGAAAATAATCGTTGAGAAGGGAACAAGGGACAAACGACAAACAAATCTCCAAATACCAGGTGATTGCCGCACCAGTCGCCTAGATGTGTTTGGAGATTTGTGTTTGTCATTTGTCCCTCTGCTTCCCATCTCCAGGATTATTATTGCCATCGTTTCATGACCGCTTTGAACAGTTGAGCGCACTTTCAAAGAGCGGAGCTGCTCCGATGTTTAGTGCAGCCCTTCACTACGTCTCGACCTACGCAACAAGAACCCCCACATTGCTAGATTACCTTCCAACTAAGCTTCACATGCATCCGCCAGGTGCATATTGAAAAATCGTTTAATTAGCTTTAAATTCTAGTTTTCTGCGCCTTTCAACGAAAAACTGGTGCTTTTGTTGTAATTCTGGCAACATGCGGCATATTTAACCTAGATAATGAGCGCTGGAATTCGTTTCCGTACCCCTTTAATAGAGCTGCTTCGTGGACACTCTGGACGGAAAATTCGGGGCATTTTCACCATGGCGTATTTTAGTGGAGGAATCTGCGTTGTGAAATTTTAAGGCCTATCTTTTTTCCTGTAAAAACAATGACAAGCAACAAACTTGGCACTCGCCAACGATGGATGACGACGAACCAATCGGTTACCGAGGGTTGTGTTTATGGCGCCATCTACAAAAAGGCGCAGTCGACTGGGCTAGAGAGGGCAGCGAGCGGACGATGCTCGGTCAAAAGCAGGCGACCGTAGGCAGATAGCGCCCGAGTCTAATCCCCGCTTAGAGTGCACAGATTACTCCAGAGTTTCCAAATGCTCGATTTGGCTTATGGGCGTGTTTGCAGCAGCTGATCTCTGTTGTATTAGGCTGATCGCGGATCGACGCTTTTCTTGTTGGCGGTGACCAGCGATATTAGCCATAAATACCCAGTTCATGCTTTGGTAGTTCGGTTTCCATGAAATTTGGAGATGTCTTCTATCTTTTTTTTCTTCAAAGATTCGGAACATTTCTACGTAACTTTGAAAGTTCACCGAAAATCGTCGTTATGGCCTATGTTGAAAAAAGTGGGACACGTGCTTAAAATTACTCACCTCCAAGGAACATCCATGTGACGGGAATACTTACATATTGTTCAAGTGGCAAACAAATTGAACAAAAGAGGGAAACAGTTCTCGCAGAAAGATGCAGCCATGAGGACAGTTCAACGCGGACTGTTTTCCTTATCAACACATAAATAGAGCTTGTAGAGATAAGCAACGTTTTTTCATTGAAGCTAGTTGTGGTTTCCTAATTCAAGGGAAAGCAATAATTCGTTTTTTTTTCTTCCTTTTTTGATAAAAACCAGCTCGGAGGTTTATTTTCAGGATTTATCGGTAAATACTGAAAACACGGAACCTGAGCGATAAAACGATATATTTAACGGCAAGATCAAAACGGCGTGGGTTAAAAGCGGCGCCCCTGACACTGGATGCCATGGAACAATCAGGGCAAAGAAACACGCGGGAGGATAAGGATTCGGATACGAGCTTAATTAAACAAATCTGCAAGTCTTATTGGTCTAGGTGCGGCAGCGCCGTGTCTGTCGTTACCTCTTCTTCCGCCCCTCGTTTATTTTCGCGCTGTTCCCCTTTCATGATATAAAAGGCCCGCTGATTTCGCTTAGAAATTGAATTTGAATTTCCTTCTGAATACACTTATTCCGTGTTCCAAAATATAATATACTTTGTGTATTTTTACGTTTAATCGAATTTGATTGACTCTAAGCCACGATGATGAATTTTCCAGCCATGCGTTGGTTTCGCGCTCAAGAACTTCTATAATTGCTCCAGAAATAATTATGTTTGTGTCATCAGCTTAGAAAATTATATCTGCTGTTTGAGGTACCCCTATAATGTCATTTATTTAATTTAAGAATAAGAGCGGGCCGAGAATGGACCCTTGTGGGACACCGTATTTTATTTCACCGATATTATTGCATCGCACGTGTATAATGTCTGTATATTGTGAACGATTTGATAAATAGCTTTTCATTAAACTAAGTGAAATTCTCATAAATGGCATATGTGAAAAATATTACGAAAAAATATTACGCTCGAATGAATCAAAAGCTTTTTTTTATGTGAAGAAACACTCCTACTGCAAAAAACTTCTGCTCAAAATATTCAATTAATTTTATTTTTGATGTTTCACAGCGCCAATTCAGACGATTCTTTCTTTGAAAGCTGCACTGTTGCTCCGCTATAACAGTATTTTTGAAAGCAAATTTATTAGTCGCGCATTGATTGCTTGTTCTATGAGTTTGGAAAAGATGGGGAGAACAGAGATTGGTATGTAGTTGTTTTACTTCATTTTTATCACCTAATTTGTGAATCACTGACACACTTGCTATCTTTAAGATATCGTGAATTATACTGGTTGATCCACTAAGTAAAATGAGCAACTGAGTTTATAGACTGGGATTTTATAACATCTTCACCACAACTACTGATATTCTTTAGTTTCTGTATTAGGTTGTATATTTTCGTTTCAGTAGTAGTAAATGAAAATATTGAACTCTCAATACCCGGTTAGATGTAATATTTCTAATTATAACTACTAATAAAATTGCCAGTGAAAGCAGTGGAAATCAAATGTGGGCATTAAATTTATCAGCAAGCTTAGCCCCTGTACAGGCACAAGACATGCCTTCGAGTATAAGTTCAGAAATACATTTTCTTTCGTTTTTAGAAAGTAGGTTATTTGAATTTTCCACGCTTTTTCTCGGGTTTTTATAAATATATGCGAAATTATTTTCATAATACACACTTCGTGCTCGTTTAATATCAGCGCCAAGTTTATTTTCGCTCTTTTTAAATCCAACTAAATAATCCGGATGTTGTTTTGTTAGTTTTTTTCAATAAAAGGCAAATAGTTTATCTCGTTGTTTTATATTTTAAAGCAGTGCGGGGTCAGTCCAAGGCTTTCTTAATTTCTTGTTTTTTTGTGTTTCTTTTTATACCAATATATAAACGCTTTATCATTAAGTTCCTTAAATCTTGTTGAAACGAGGCCATATACTGCAATGGAATCAACCAACTGAACAAAGAAGCTCTAGTTTCCTCCTCGAAGTAAACTTTAAAACATCATTTTATCATCATTAATTACCCTATTTATAATGGGTGCAAGGTTTATGGGTTCTTTACGCTGTGTTGAAAAGGGCGTGAAAACAAAATGGGTAAATTGTCACTAAGATGCGATTGCAGAAAACCTCGCCTCTAGATTATTTACTTGACAGTTCGTAAAGCACAAGCCATGCAGGGTCTGAAAGATTTCTGTCAACCTGGTCGGGACATGAAATACATTTTCATGACAAAAATAATTTAAAAAAAAAAAACATAAATAAGCTCTTGCTCGGCCAGATCTTTTTTATAATACATCAATTATTAAAGTCCACACTACCAACAGCCCGTTAACGGATTTGCGTGCACCATTCCAGCATATTTTCAAGGAATCATAAAAACTTGGATATTTTACCCGAAGGAGGTCCGCTTTACAATGAGAGACTCATAATTCGGAATAATTAAAGAGAATTCTGATATGACATGTACATCGATATGCTCTTTTATATATAGCACCGCACCTAGGTTCCTCCTCTCATATTGTCTCGAAGTATTCATGTGCAGTCATATCCCGCGAAGTGAACGGCAAGGTATAGTCGTTTTAAAACAAAGTTTCAGTAAAAGTTAAAATATCAAAATTATAGTTTAACTGATCATGTGACATGTCAACACCTTCGTGTTTATTTCTCAAACTTCGCACATTAAAATGTAACAAGGAATATTGCTTTTTATTACGCTGTTCGAGAAAAGTGCGAAGCATAATAACGATCGTATGGAATGTAGAGTGTGTTTAAGTTGGCCAGCATTCCGGTGACACTTATACGAGGGGCGTTCATTAAGTTCGTATTATTTTCACGAAGGAATAGAGATTCAGCAATCGAACTTGAGTAGGAGCTGAAAGTTTCTCTATATATTCGCTACCAAAAGTTACCCACTTTTTCCAGTGATGCACCACCTGCCGGAGGCCATTTGCTATAGAACTCCTCGTTTTGAGGGTTCAGAAATCGCTTCACTTCAGCAATCACTTTGTCGCCGTCCTTGAAATGCTTTCCTCTTATTTGGCCACACAGGAAGCGTCTCCGCAATTTAACAAAAGTATCATAAACTGGGGAGTTGTCGCCAAACAACGCTCCCGGACTGGAATGAACATCCTTGGCATTGCTTCCCTTCAAATGGAGAAAACAGATCACTTCATGTGCTTGGTACCGATGGGTGGTGGCATTTTTGCGTCGACTCCTAACGGCGTTCCGGGCTACTACAGCATCCGATGATTATACTGTGCGGAAACTAGAGGGACGCGCGCTTGTTTTGATGCCTGTTTTGTTCCGTTTTTTCAATTCTTTTGTGCCTATAATAAGAACTTTATGAACGCCCCTCGTATATTGCTATTATGCCGGTCCGGCCACTATATGAAAAGGACCCTTCGCTCATACTTACGAGCGGTAAAAAACATCCGCAACGTAAATAATAGCGTATCTGAGCACTGAAAAGTTTCTTTTCATATTATTTCTAAGGCCGGGCACCTTTTATCGGGCACCTGTTTTCTGGCGTCTCAATATTTCAGAAAGGTTTCAAGTGCGCGGGTGATGTTTTGAACGCAAAATAAGCGTCCTCGCACATATGCGCGAACCAGAGAATAAACCGAAACTTCTTTACTGCAAATTGTACCTTCGATTTATTTTGACCTTCGCCGAGGCCTTCGCTTTAGCTGATCGTCTACATGCACAGAGTTACTGATCCAGTGTTACTGCGCGGTTCTTGCCGTCTCTCGTGGTTTTCCAGATGTCCTTCGTATTGGTTGGCGTGACGCCGAGCTCGCACATTATCAGTGCCTGACAATGAACATGAATGAATGTGTGACGCTGTTTTAGCACTGTGTTTAATGCCATAAATCTGAAAGAAAACAGCAGTATCTTTTTAATAGTTTCATTTACGCGATGAGAACTATTGCCAGCTATCTGGTAGGTAACAAATATTTGCAATACTTGCTCTTATAATCAACCGCAGAGAAACAATGCGCCCCATTTTCCCCGTAGAAATTTGTTTCCACAACTCAATTTCCTACTGGTTCCAATCTGCTTCCATTTACAGCAGCACTCTAGCGCTCAGCTGAACCTCCAGCATAAATTACAATAACTCTATGCTTCAGGTGCGGTGGCTAGAAGGGAGAAGTGTGACGGGCGGGAGGGAGAGGCTGCAGAGTCTTGCGATGAAAACGATGGACGGCGCTACGCGCTGCAGGCGAGTGATCGGCGGCCAGTCGTCTTTGTTAGCGGTACCGTGTTAAAAGTAATGGCATTACCGGTAACGCGTTACTTATTTTCGGTAACATGTAAGTGCTCGTTACGTTTTCACAACACTAAAGGGTAACGTACTTACGTTAGTTATTTCGAGTAACGGGTAACGGAGTTACGTTATATCTCTTCTAAGACCTAAAACGATTACACTTAATTTTTTGCGTGTTTCTAGGCACCCAGTTATGTGAATTTTTTAGTTTCTTGCGTTATTTTTTCGTTTTTTCTCGTAAGTATTTAGATGAAACTGTAAAAAAGATAAAGTAATTATGTTCAGTTGCTACATGAATTTAATATTTATTTCAAATATGGCGCTTATGCATACCTGTCCCGTCAAAACAGTAATAGGTGTAAATTCATAATTAAAAGAGTAACGCAAAAGTAACGTGCGTTACATTTTATCGTAATGGTAAACGCGTTCCTTCCGTTTTCACGTAACGTAGTTTGGTAACTTGTTTCTTTTATTTTGAAGTAATGTGTAACATCTTTAGATGCTTTATTTTCGGTAACGCCTTCAACACTGCTAGCCGTGCGTAAGAATGATCTCGCGCTGCGTGATATCTTCTCTGTCGTTATAATTAGAAACGGCTATTTATTCAATTATTTTTTTTGGCCCGGGGGGGGGGGGGGGGGGGGGGAACGGCATGTACGTGAAATTCTTTTACACGAACAAGAAGGAAAAAAAAGCTTCCGTTCAAATTACATTTAGAACATACGCGCTGCCTGCTGCGCGTGTGTAGGAAGGTCACATAGCTTCGCCATCTTTTTCCCTCGGGTTTCCGCAATATTGAAAGTCCAACTGTTCCTTTAATAACAAAACTTGTATGACTTTTTTCTTTTTTTTCAACTACACGAATGGTGGCAGTTTACATGCTCTATGGGTCGAGCGCCCGAATTCAACGATGAAAATTCATCGATGAATCTTTTGGGGACCGCTAGAGTCGCTGCCGCCAACAGGCGAGTCAGCGGTCCCCAAAATTTTCATCGCGCCTCGAGCCCCTCTTTATCATAATGGCGCGAATACGAGCGTCCGTCACACTTCCGCTTCTAGCCAACATGCTTCGGGGGACCCGACTGTTCAGACCGTGGCGTCATCTCTTTGGGTCTCTGGCAGTCGAAGCCGTGTTGAGTTTGCGCTTACTGTTCGTAGATGGCGGGGCGTGCTCAAAAAGTCTGAGGTTTTTGAACGAGCGCGAAATGGGAAAAGATAGTTTCAACACTGGTGGCTAACGTAATGCGCCAGTTCGTGCCAACATTTGGGTAACTTTTCGAGAAGGTAAAGATGACCTCTCTGATGAGATTGCTTTCTTTCCCTAAATTGATGTTGGAAATCGGTAACTGATATATTTAATTGGATTGACAAGCAGAGTGTCGAACAGATATTTTTTTCGGTTCGGTTCGGGTTCAAATTCATGGCTTTAGGTTTAGTTCCGCTTTAGTTCCGGTTGAGTTCCGGGGTGCAAAAATTTTAACCACCACATTGAGAATATATTTTTCGCGAGCATTTTGCCAATACGCACTTTTTCCACCCAAGTGAAACAGGTAATAGAAACATCTTTTTTATCATTTGTAGAATACACTTTTATTTTCATGTTACCAAAAATATTTAAAAATATATAATCTATTTCGACGAAACAGTGAGAGAAAGGCTAGATTAACATAAAGATGTCGGGTTTATATACTTAGCATCTAGCCGTTTATCTCGGTCTCGTAAAGTTCATTTGAATCAAAGGGTTGTCCAAAAGTGTGGTGGGTCGCCTAAAATACCCGTGATTGGTACAACTTTACGTCGCAGTATTAACATTTGAATCCCAATTCTGCTGTTGATATTTAAAGATTAATTACAGTGCACGAAATTATGGAATGGACACCTCACTCGCCATATATATCGTGAAATATAATTCACGGAATACGGTTCACAATATATGTGACGACGAAATGAACTGAAAGTCATCATCTTTTCGAAATGCCACGAAAGTTTAGGACAAGCCCCTGCAGTCCGGCCGTTCATGAAACACTGATCAGCAATCACAACGCTTCTTTTCTTGACCAAGGTTGGTTTCGATTAAGCACGACGATGTATGCCGAATAACTACACAGAAAATCACTGATCAAAATTTCTCAATCCCACCTATACCTACCTTCTGTACTCAGATGGAATCTAGCCTAACACGGCGCGTACCCAGGTGAGCATTTTCATCATGGCTTGCGACATATTGATGTGTTGTAGCGTCGACAAGGTGCCACGATAAATTCAATTTGCAAATACAGCATCACAATTGCTAGTTGTTGTTAAACGACTAGCAAGTGTGTTATACTCTATTTTTGTTGACCGGAAACGGAAGTGAGTAAGTGTTATACTCTATTTACGTTGCAGCTACGTAAGCTGGATTAACCACCGAGGGTCTCCGTGCGCGATCCCCATAGTTGTGCCACGCGCCACTCTGTACTTTGTTTTTGTCCAGCCCACGTATCATATAAAAAATTTGTTCAATCACACAAGAGAGGCATTGACAGATTTCTATATGTCTGATGACTGAAATAAGTCTCAGGAGCACGTAGTTCTATAAATGGGCTTCAACGGGCAGACACTTGCTTGCGGCTCTCCCAAATCCACTTTTCTAATCACGAAGATAAGCATACCGAAAATGTTTAGCAGAGCATGTTGTGAGATCGTTTAGATGTAGATTTTATTTCATGTCTGTGTTAGAGGTGATCGGCAATTTGTTTACGCATGTCAAATCTTCAGTCAGTACGTTGATTTGCTTTGATTATCATCAGCATAATTTGACTTTATGCAGTTCCACTGAAGCAAGCCAGCTTGAGACCGGCTACGCTGGACGATACTCGACTTCTCGTAAGCTAGTTGAGTCTTCGGGTTGACATGCCTTTTTTGTTGCGTTGGTTTTAAATTTACCACCGGATTGTGGGCTATCCCCGAAATGACTGTGCCACATCATATATCTGAGGGCAGTAGTTGCACGAAATGTGCAGAGACCTAATAACTGCATATCTCTCCGTTGTTCCGTTCACAGACAGAGATATACCTATAGGTCATGCTCGGATCTTCCTAGTCACGCATAAATAGCGCGAAGGACTAACAATACATTTCTTATAAAAATCCCATTGGTGCACATTTAGCCTTGTACGAGCTCGAACCTTCACAAAATACTGTCTCGGGAGGCGAGTGTAATATTCGGTTGCACGTGCGTTTGTTTTGGGCCCCCAATCTACAACTCTGCGCTTTATCAGTCATGTCACGCATCTGACTATCTTATTAGACTGCCGTAGAGCATCGCGAGAGTTCAGTGTATATACCCCACAACATGGACTGTTTCGACATACACTTTTTTCTATTGTTGGGAGCATCGAGTGTTACCAGAAGACTGGACTAGACTTAACTCGGTTTGGAGTTAGCGGCATCGCACTATCTGCACTCGGAGGTCATGCAGCGATTTGTCGCTCGCCGAGGAGCCGAAATCCTGAAGCGCAAAAGGCACGCTGCAGAAGGTTTGCGCTCATTGCATATCGCCCATGTATTCGAGATGTGACTAACTGTTCTTGCTTCGTGCAGCGCGGTGAGGAACGGCGCGACCGTCATGGCAGCAGCGAGTAACCTGCGCTTCGTCAGGAGTGTCTGGCGGTGTGGAGGATAAACAGCGGGCAAGCGACAAAGGCCAGAAGAAAGGAACCAGCAGGCCGGAACAGCCGCTGACGCACACTTGCCTCAGCTCGGCAACTTTGTCCAGAGTGTTTTTTACCGGCAAAGTAGTTTCCGGCCACGCTTTCTGATCTCTTCGAATATCAGGGCTGAACGGAATCAGAGAGCACAGTATGCTTTAACCCCCCCCGACCTCCCCCCCCCTCCCCCGCAAAGCCGCATTACCTCCCTTTTAGGCGCATTCTTGTTGTTACGCTTGCGGATCGCCAGCCAGACAATACAGCACCACTGCACTGGCAACAGTGAAAACCAGCAGGAAGTTTGTGGTCAGTTCATTCACCAGACAGGGCGTTGTTGGTGACAGTCTTGCTGGCTCGCAGGCGCTTCTGCGCCATGCGACCTGAGCGGCGGCAGGCGTACGGCAAGTCGACCGCTGCGCCATCGTCCATGTCGGCGGATGCCGAGAATAACATGGGCTGCTGCTGCATCGCATCGAGGAAACCGTCGCCAGCTCAATCCGCTCGGTCGCCGCCGCCGCCGGAACGGATCCCGTCCCAGCGCGGCGACGGTATGGGTAGCGTACCGTTGGTTTTTCCAGCAGATGACGTCGCCGTCGAATAACGTCACCCTCTTTCGTCAGCGTAACCGCGTGGTTATCGGCGGGAGTGTCCGCATGCCGCGTAGAGAGGATGGGAGGAGGAGGAGGTGGGAGGAGGAGGAAGGAGGGAGGAGGAGGAGGAGGAGGGAGGGAGGAGGAGGAAGGGGGGAGGAGGAAGGGAGGAGAAGGAGGAGGAGGAGAGGAGGGAGAGAGGAGGGGAGGAGGAAGGAGGAGGGGAGGAGGAGGAGGAGGGGGAGGAGGAGGAGGAGAGGAGAGGGAGGAGGAGGAGGGGGAGAAGGAAGGGGAGGAGGAAGGGAGGAGGGAGGATGGGAGGAGGGAGGAGGAGTATTTGGTAGGATGAGGAGTTGAGGAGGAGGGAGGAGGAGTTTACCCTCCCCTCAGTACCCTTCCCTCCTCCTCCTCAAGAGCTGCGCTCTAGTTCGGCGTTACAGGGAGTTGTAAACGGCTTTCATTTTAGAGCGCAGCTCTTAGGCGCCCGTTTCTGGCTTGAGCGGCGTCGCCGTCGCCGTCGCCGCCGTCGCCGTCGGCGTAACCGCGCGGTGCATGATGGGTAATTTTCCCCGCTAAATCTAGCGGAAAATTTTCCCCGCTAAATCTAGCGGAAAATTTTCCCCGCTAAATCTAGCGGGAAATTTTCCCCGCTAAATCTAGCGGAAAATTTTCCCGCTAAATTTAGCGGGAAATTTTCCCCGCTAAATCTAGCGGAAAATTTTCCCGCTAAATCTAGCGGAAAATTTTCCCCGCTAAATCTAGCGGAAAATTTTCCTCGCTAAATCTAGCGGAAAATTTTCCCCGCTAAATCTAGCGGAAAATTTTCCCCGCTAAATCTAGCGGGAAATTTTCCCTGCTAAATCTAGCGGAAAATTTTCCCCGCTAGATCTAGCGGAAAATTTTCCCCGCTAAATCTAGCGGGAAACTTTCCCCGCTAAATCTAGCGGAAAATTTTCCCCGCTAAATTTAGCGGAATATTTTCCCCGCTACATCTAGCGGAAAATTTTCCCCGCTAAATTTAGCGGAAAATTTTCCCCGCTAAATTTAGCGGGGAAAATCCGCCCCCCCCCTCCTCGAGGTCACGTGACCCCCAGGCCACGTGACCCCCCCCCCCCGTGCCTTCCCCTCCTCCTCAAGAGCTGCGCTCTAATTCGGCGTTACAGGGAGTTGTAAACGGCTTTAATTTTTTTTCTCTGCTTTTTCTGAAAATATTCTTATTGCTGAGGGACTCCTCCTCTGTTTGGGGGTGTTAATTCGTCAATTATATCTGTGTCAACTGTGAACAGTGATACTGCATTTATTTTATTTTTCACCCAAAAATCTGTGACCTTAGAACAAAAGAATAACGACTATGTCCTGCGAGATTTAAAGCGGCTGTCAACGTTCGGCTGTCCTTCTAAGGTAACTATAGGATCATGATTTTCAGGTATTCCTTCCGTACACATTTATAGTCATTTTAATTGTCGGATTAATAAGTTACATTTAGTCCTTTCAATGTTTCTATTCACGGAGACAACTTTCTGAGAGTGTTCAGTAACAACGAAACATGTTTGGGTTCCTCAATACGTACAATCGGTGCATGTAAAATGGGTAGCGCTACAATTTTTGAACTTTCATTAAATACCACTAAGAGCTAGTCCCTGATGTTGATAACTTTCAAAAACATCGATTGTTTTTTTTCTCCGTTCATTGCCAGACGGAGGAAATACGAAAGAAAGAGAAACAGCTTTCCCCTCCTCAAATCGTTATTAGAACAAGTGGCCACGCCATCTAACGCTAATGAAATGCACATATACCGTCAGAGTTCATCATATTCATGAGCTGGGGTTGGCAAAGAACAAAGCATGGGTTGAGGTTCAGACGTTGTTAGAGTTCGGCTATTCTCATCTTTGATTGAACACGAGCCATTACCCGAATGTTTGGCGATGCTGATTGTCATGAACGCTAGTACTCGACTCGCGCTCATAACAATCGACTCGTGGTATGAACTTCTCAACACGTGACTCGTGGTGAGAAGTCGTGATGTCATGTGACATCACGGTGTAAACAATGCTACTAAATCTAGTGTCGCTCTCAATTTAAGTCGACTTGACGCAGAGGGTCACTTGACTATGTCACGGGGCCAAGTGACGTGACATTACTTGGCAGCAAGTATTGAGCACCATGATGTCACGCGACCAAGTGACACATGACTTAGCATAGTGCCACTGCAAAATCACCACGAAAATCAACAATTTCTCATACGTTGATCTTGATCACTACATAGAAATAGAGCTGCCGATTTTACTTCTCAGACATGCATTGTCTAATAAAAATACTACAGTCAACTATTTTGAACCAGTTACCGTCACACTGCTTTTCGGCTCAGTTCCGGTTCAGTTCCAAGATGGCGGTGACAATTTCGGTTCGGTTCAGTTCCGGTTTTCGGTTCGGTTCCGGTTCAACACTGTTGACAAGTACAACAGGCTGCACCGATGACCGGATTGTGCCGCCATCGAACGGCTGTCGTATAGCGGCAGCAAGTGTGGGTGACACCAGTGCCGACGATCCCGTCTGAAGCTGAGAGTTTGTTCCACATCTATCAATCACTTCACAATCGACAAAGTTTAAGGTTTACTTCCGCGAAGACGATCGGCTTTGAACACTAGCAGGGCTATGCGTTTGGCACTGTAGGCTGCCACGGGTAGTCATGGTTCGAAATGGCATCATTTCATTATGGCCAAGTTGACTATTTTACATGAGTGATTAAGCCTTCCACGTTTCGTGTTTCGCCTTCACAATTGCTGACGTAGAAATGAATAATAAGGCCTGATATTTGTGTTCAGAATATTAGGGAATATTGTTTCTTACTGCGAGGCGAGATTTAGTATATATTTCTCATACCTATTCCAAATGGCAAATACTAAGAAAAGAAAATATTGATTCAACTATGAGCCAATTCGCTCACCAGCACATGTCGCGAAATCTTAGAGCGCATAAAAGCTATCAATTCTAGCTATTAAAGAAAAAATTCCTTTGGAAAAAAAAATATTCGAGATGGCGTTATTTAATTTTTTTTACAGCAAAAACGCTGTCAGAATTTTTCTGAACCTCGGCATTTTCGCAGAAAAACAAAGACATTGCATAAGCTGCTTTTAAATTACTGTATAGCTTTATACTGCATATTACAAGCAGTTTGTTAGAACTTAGAAAGCGGATAGTAAGTACTCGAACAGGTTTAAATATATATAAAGGAAGAGAAGATGAATTATCTGCAATGCCCGGCGTACTGCCTTTTTTTTAGCATCTTTGCCAGTAACAGGAGTGAAGATAGCCCTGCACGTACATTGTGAATAACACTGTAGTTTACTTTAATATACGTTCCAATGATCATAAACAACACGCATTTTCACAAATTATCCCGATCTCGACTTCAGACGAGCCCTGTCCATGGCCGATTGAAAATAAAAAACGTTTAGCGTGCACCGCCTTTATGCGCCCTCAGCTTGAAAAAGCTTTTATAATAAAAAACTTACGCCATCATGGTCTTATTCAAAAATCTAGAAAAGGTCCTCATTCGAGCCACTTGCTTCATTATTAAAAACTGCTCACTAACAGCACCCCCAAAATCGAACAACAAATTTCGTCTTGCACTACTTTCTGAGAAAAAAAATATCCGTGGGTTCCATGCTTACCTTTGTGCACACCGTGTATTACCAATGCCCATTAAAGGAAAAGTTTTTTGTCCGACTCTGTTTTCCCATATCTCTATCCACTGACAATTCTCATGAACTTCAGTTGGTCAAACAAAGAACAAGCCTCTATAAAATTTCACCTCTTGCATCATCAGTTTTGATGGAATTCTCCTCCTGATAATGGTGTTAGCATACAGGATTGTCCTGGCTTCAAGAGTTTAGTTGCAAATTATAAAACAGATAGCAAGCTTTGAATATTTCTCACCTTTTTGTTTTGACTGTTTTGACTTTGTTGTATGAAATGAAATATAACAAGAATGTGCACTTGGGGGTCTACCAAAGATACAAAATTAACACGAAATGTTATGTTCAGCGGGAATGTGATAAAAAGTTTATTTATTTCAGGCTCTCCTCAGCACCCTGGAGGGCATCATAGTTGAGGAGGGGCCAACACGTACGTGACGCCGCAGCGCATCAAAAAAAGCACGCGCGGCCCACAGCAAAGCACAGATCAAGAAGAAAAAGAAAATACAGCACACACTATAACAGATGCTAATGCGTCAAATCAAAAATACAAAAACAGAATAAATTTGAAGTGTTAAAGACTGACCGAGGATTATAACAAAAAGTGAGAACTCTCTTTTTCCAGACTAGATCGTCTGGTAAATTATTCCTCCGCTGAGTGGTGCTGGAAAAAAAATATATTGTTCGAACATTTCGGGTTGAAACGAGAATGGTCTTATCTAATCTTGTGATCCCGAATGAGAGTAATGAATTGTCGTTTATTTAAGTATTTTACTGTATCGATATCCGATTGTCCACAGAACGTCACATGTAGAAGTATAAAGCGGAAGTATCTTCGGCATCATTGCAGAAGCTTCCGCTGAAGTTCAGATAGCAGGGAAAATACGGTTCGACACCACGTACAAATACTTAAAATGAACCTGACACATCTTTTTTTTTTCAGCGTTGTTGATACAGTATTGCCTGTAAGGTTCCGAGAGCTTGTAAGCATAGTGAAGAATTCGTTTAATATTCATGATGTACACAGTAATTTTAACTTGGCGAGGATAATCTATAATGTCGGTAGTAAGTCTAACATTCGATTCCCCTTAGCGGTCATATAATCTATACGATAATTCCAGGGGCCCTAATCTGGACACTTGGCGAAAAAGTCGGCGAGAAATCTGGTGGCCGTGATTGGAAAACGCCGCATTTCACCTTGGCGCCGGCCAATCAGAGCCGCCGGATTTCTCGCCGACTTTTTCGCCAAGTGTCCAGATAGGGCCCCAGGAGGGAATCTGCGAGAATTCGACAAACATTTTAGATGCAACGATAAACTGATGTTTATGTTATGGATGTACACGCTAATGACGAGGTTATTTTTGTATGTGAACAGCAGTCAACTACACTTTGACGTCTTTCTATATCCAGGCTCCAAGTGGAACCACAATTGGATAAACGACCGGAGGCACAAATGCCGTTAAGGACATAGGCACCTACTGCGTGATACATAACGCAGCCATCAAGCGTACTCACGTGTTTAAGAATAAATATTTTCAACATTGAGATAGATTTGGTCAGCCTCTACGTGTTTATTCAACAAATGTCGTAGTCACCGCCCAAGACGAATTTAAAAACAAGCCTGTAATATACAGTGATCGGGTGAACGTGGCAGTAGTAAAAGAGTATGCGTGACATCAGAGATGAGGTATTAAAAGCCACAATATGTTTTACCGACGTACTTATAGCAAGGCCCTTACAAAAATAATCAATGAGCTACAGCTTAGTTTCTATTGCCATTTGAAACTCAATATAAATTGAAAAGAAACACAAAAACACAAAAATAGGGGAGCCAAAAAAATTATCCGCTATTGAACTTTTAAAAAGAAAACTGGACTCTTTTGCGCCTTCTTTCCTTCGAAAGCTCTTTTCCTTTTTCCACTGCGATTCATCCGCGGAATCGCTGCACGTCAGCCTAATCCACGTCGCCTATTGGGTAAGAGCCTACCTCACCAGCACCGCGATAGTAAACAATAAATAGCCGGCGAACGTTTCCTAAAAGTTTTGTTAAATAATATTCAGATCCATATTTTGTAGCATAATTAGAGATGATGATGAAAATTGCCAAATTTGATAATGCTGTAGAGCCAAGCGCCATCTATCGTGTGGTAAACGAAGCAACTACTGCGCGTGCGCAACAGGGCGGTAGGGCCGACAGCGTCGCTCAGTTACTTGGCCGCGACGATCAAGAGAACGTTTATTTTTCTACGTGTTCTTCTCGCGCGTCCCGACTTCAAGCAGCAAGAAAAAGTACTTGAAACAGACCACGACGAACAAGAACGCTGTGTCCACAAACATCCGAGAAAAGCTAGAACGGCCACAAATTTACCGACCCGCGACCAAACGAGCTCGGCTGATAGGCCTAGCAGGCACTCCGACCCGGCGCAGCGTTGCTTCAACGGTACTTGGCCAAGACCGTCTGCCCACGACCGGCTGGCATGCTGAATGGTATATGCCCGCGCGACCCTTGTGGACCCTTCCCGTATCTCGATCGCTGACCTCAATTTTAGATAAAGAGGTGAGGTCAATCTCTTCTTGTTTTCCGAGGCAGTGTGGACGAACACAGTCGTTGAAAAGGGACTCTCGTCGATTCTATCTTCTTGTTTTGTGTGATATAGAGCTCAAATAAACGCCGTATGGATTACCTTCGTAACACGTTATGTACACTTTGTTATTAGTACGCCATTTTTATTCTGACAGACTGTACATCACTGTCGAGCTATAACAGTTCGTGGGAGCTACGTGCAATGCCGGTCCAACCTTCCTTTGCCGAGGGTCACGTCAGTATCGAGTTGCAATCGTAAAAGATCGGTCCCGAAGCGCTTTCCAACAGCGCAAATACAGCACTTCCATCAAACGCGTGCGTTTGCTCCGAGTGTGAACAGGTATTTACGTGGCTCTTGCTGACACTGTCGTAGTTCAAACGTATCTTTTTTAACGTCGGCCCGCTCCTGCATCTCCGAGGCCGCGAAAAACGCCGCGGCAATTTTTTCTGTCTACGTCGCTTTGCAAACGACTGACACGGGCCGCCTTTTACCAACAATGACAGTTAAGTTGACTTCTGGAGTCTCGCCGCACTTCCCAACAGGCATACCGGCGTATGGGACTAGCCCCATGCTGTCGCTGTAGCGCAACATATCTCATTGAATTTCGCTCAGCTGCGATGTGTCCATGGCTATCGCGGCGATGAGGGGCGCCGATTAAAAAAATACGTCGGTGACATCAGCGCCATCAGCGCAGTAAAACCTACCGGCGCACCCCCAACTCCCCGCCGCTGACGCTCCCATTCTACAGCCGAGAGAACTTCCGGTTCCGGAAACAGGGTACGTCACGAGCGTCAAAAATACGCCGCCACTTGTTTTGCGGTCAGTTGGAGGAGAAAGAAAAAGTCGATATTTCATTATTTTTTTATGTAGAAGTTCATAAACCGTGAGACGAAAACGGATGCATGTTCGGCATTCAGTGAACGTTGAAGGTTTAATGTAAAAGTTATCTGGCAAAGTAAAAAGGTCATTTCATGGTCCCTTTATTTGAGACTCAACGCGGTGTATTAAGTGAATCATATAAAATTTCAACTAAAACTCGTTTAATATTTTAGAATTTTGCGATGATTTTGTATACATGTACAATTTGCGGAAAATAATTAACTTAAGTAACTGAGTATTCGCATCAAAAGTAATTTCAGTAGAGTACAAATTACTCACATAAAATACTTGAGTAAATTACAAACCATGGTTAAGAAAGTAGCTAGCTACTCTTGAAGTTATGGTTATATTTATTTTATGGTAACAAGGCAGTGCATAGGTTTTTATCCATTTACGAAATTCTGCTACCCAAATATAAAGCGGCTTGTGTTTTCGTACAAATGCTTTAATAGTTGCTTCTGCTTCTTGCGAGCCTAATTGTTTTGTCTTTTTTTTTTTTTGTCGATGATGTACTGCGGATTTATCATTTCTACATTGAGGTCAAAGATGGCAAAAAATAGTTTCAAGTATTAATAAAATTACATTTCTTTTTACTTCCTTGAATATTGCAAAAAATGCAATCAAATACATTAGAAATTACCACAGACTAAATGTAATAATCGTTACATTACATTTACTTTTCAAAGGTAATGCAATTACTTTAGCAATACTTTTCAATACCTCGATGCAGTAAATCGTGCTGACTTTATTTACAGTATATATACCAAATCTCAGATCTTTATGTCTACACCAAAACAGCCCTATGCTCCTCAAAGTCAACTATACTCAACCGTCGTTTCCCGGGCGCACACGACAGAAGTGTTGAACATGGTGATTAACATCTTGTTTAGATGGGACTCAAAAACAGTCAACTCGCCGGTTTCGTAGTTAAATCACAGTTAAGGACCTTAGTTGAAGGGTGATATTTTTCCGTCTTCCTGATTTCGAAGAAGTTATAGTCCGTAGTCAGTAAGTTAACTTGGGCCATGAAAGCTCGTTCTTACAAGAAGTCGTGATTTGAAACGTTTTCTTTCCAACTCGGACACAATCTGTCCTATTCTCCCAAAAGCACTACACTTGCTTTCAGCTTAAGTGCAGACGCAGCCAACGCAACAAGCTAATTAGACCAAAGAAGCTTGTTCAGCGATGCTAGAACACGTAGAGGAACATGATGAATACCATGATGGTGCATTTTTGACGCTGTCTCGATTTGTACCATCGGCTCGTAGCGTCGGCCGTGCTTGAACTTGATGTGAAAAGAAGTATCGTCGACATATTCCCGGTCATTTCTCTCGAGGAGTGTTTTTCCAAAACACCCGAAGACCCAAAGTTATTGCGCGTTGCCACTCAAGGCGGCTGGAGTAGGGCGCCTAGGCCGGACATTTGCTAGGCAGAACTGTCGCCAGCTGAGGAAACGGATGGCGTGAGCTTCCCAAAATGTGTACTTTTCCAACAAACGCGTGGCGATATTTCCTCGTTTGCTTGTTCCCAAATAAACTCCACAAGGAAGAGAGGAATACCGATAGTGCTATCTGCTTTGCTCCCTTCTCGTCTTTTCCGAGGATTCGCACGAAACGTTCTTGGGCGTTGACAAAGCGTTAGTGATTAACTACTTATTCCGGTCATTTCTTGTTGACGATGGTCGAACCTTGCGGTTTGATCTTGCTTGTTGAAAGAGCAAAAGTCTCGGGATCTGAGTGTCCTGTCCTCTCAGGTTTTAAAATGTGTTGACCTCACTGGTGATGTGCCCTTTGCCTTGTAGTCTATTAGCCGTTTACCCTTAGCTTAGAGTGCGGTGTAAGCTACGTGCTCGTGGGAACAGTTATAGGTTCATATTCCTCCACGACCCACGCTCTCGTTCAATCCCACGCACAGAGAAGGGGTCAGGTGATAAAAGAAATGTAGTTGATTGGTTCCGATTAGTTCGTAGCTCTAAGCGCATTGTGAGCTTAGGGATGAACGAAGTATTGTATCATCGTACTGATGTGACGACATTAATATGACAGACGGAAATAAACAGCGCGCAAAAAACAAGTATGTTGACTGTGTGGTTGGCGTCGTATACAAGATCCCACTAAGCTGCGGAAGAGTGTACATCGGCCAAACTGGCTGATGCATTAATGACAGGGCATGTGAACATGACTGGACACTCCGGTCGACAGCTGAGGGTCACTTACCTCTGCATTGTGCTGCCTGTAAATGCCAGCCCCAATTCAACAACATCAACATCATCGGGAGGGGCACAGATAAAACTAGCAGAGAACTATTGGAAGCATATGCAATAACAAAAGAGGGGCAAGAGGCATGCGTCAGCCAAACATCGGTTTTTCTTCACAAAAAAGATATTACCTATCTTGACACGGGCTGCAAGCGATAGTGCGGTTTACTTCGTTGCTGTTTTTTTCAATAAATGTTTTGTTGTGAGTTCAGCGCTTGTGTCGTTCGCACCTTTCTTTCGTCCTTCTCTTTTTTTGCGCGCTGTTTATTTCCGTCTTCCATGAACCAACTCGCCTACGTCACGACATTAATATGTCTAATCTGAAGTTCAGCAGCCGTGGCCTTCCCGCGTTGTCTTTACACGAAAGCTTTTCTCCGTCTTCGTCGCTTTTCCAGCCTGCCCCTGTGCGTCTTTCGTGTTCTTTGTTGTATTGCGCTCAGACGGCCGTCGTTTATTTGCTTTGTATCTTTCACATTTCACCATGCAATATAAATGAAAAATCTCGCATCTCGCAAACGAGCTTTTTCTATTTGGGGCGAATTTAATTTCAAAAGTAATGAGTAATGTTCTCGAAATTACTTCATGAAAGTAATTAATTACACTACTAAATTACAAGCCTATATATTTAATTCATTACACTACTTATTACCTGAAAAAATATTTTAATGTCTCTAATTACATTACAGTAATCGCATTACTGCCGTCTCTGTTTGATGTTCAGCACTGCCTGAGCATGATTCTACAGTAGGTATTTGTTTACAGTGTTGCGTATAGTCCATCTAAAAGTACTTAAGTAAAGTAGAAGGTAAATGAGAGGTTATGTACTTCAAGTAAAGTAGCAAGCATACCGCCATGCAATGTACTAGAAATAATGTACTCTAAATATAGTGCGCTTTCAAAGTAAAGTGCAAGTACTTCTTAACACAAACTTTCGTGATGCCCTTTCATCCTTTATACAGTGTGTTTTTTAAGGGGTATGCATTGCTCTATGTGCAATCGGAGATGCGTTAGTTTTTGTGTTTTTTTTTCGAAAATCGCGGCAAATATAGGGTACATTCAAGTCGCTACAGAGTAGTTGTATCACTCTCGCTTACGAACTATTTAACAAAATAAACTGGTGATGCACCTATTTGTAGCTGTGTTATAGCCGCCATTACTTCAATTAGAGACATATACTTCAGATGACTCCTCGAAAGACAGAAGCGCATTTCAGATGACAATAAGCCATTTTTGTTTGTTTTCATATTTGGGGAATGTATTGTGATATCGGGAATTGGACATTCCTCGGAAAGTACAAGAACATATATTTGAGTAAAGTACAGGTACATGCTCAATGAGTGTACTTTAAGTACTACACGTTTTACCAACGTGCTTCAACTTGTATTTTAAGTATTATG
>JAZHYW010061728.1:0-136121 GCA_037355805.1 Ixodes ricinus
ATTGGACATTACTTGAAGAAGTAACCGTTACTTTTCCGATTACTTTATTTCGTGAAGACTTGCATCTTTAGCGCTCATAACAATGAACTACTTCCAACCTACATTTTCACGCTTTCACAAGTACTGAAGAAGAAAAAACGGGTTTCCTCTTTGTGGTCGTTTCACCTTCACAATCCGGACACATTGTCCGCAATGTGAAAAAATTGGGGCGGGTCCCGTGAAAAAATAGTGACGACTACAAGTAATTTTTATTACTTCAAAAAGTAATCAGATTACTGTTGCAATTACTGCCTAATAAAAGTAATCAACTGATTACAAAATTACTTTAAAAAGTGATCGATTACAAGTAATTTGATTACTTGTAATGCGTACGGTACAAGTCTGCTCACACTCCAACAGTCTGAACGCTGAAAAAAAAACGTCAAAATTTTAGTATATGTATATACAGTTTCTCCCCATTAACACATCACATTCCGTGTTTCCGCTGCCTCAACGCTAATACAACAAACAAACTGTTATTTTTTTCTTTTACTACGGTACGTTTTTGGTACAGGACCGTTCATAAGGAAGCCGTAACGTGGCGCGACTCTTTCACTTTCTCCGTTCCGGTATGTCCCGTTCCCGAAGTTATGATGCTGAAGTTGCCGGGGTGCCAAAAACGGCAGCGCTGCGATCGCATCTAGCTCGGCGTTGCATCACATTTTGTGCAGTGCCTTTGCCACGATGATCGGAGACAAGGAGCATTGTTTTCTGAACTTTCGTGAATACTTTATCGCGAGCCCACTGGACAAACTCCACTGGATGCTGAGCTTCACTGCAGGCTTCAAACAGGATCAATAACTGAAACAGAAACCTTGGCTGCAGCGAGCGCAATTGACCCCCTCGCCTTCACCGACATGGCTCACCCAGGTGGTACCAGTGCTCAGTTGATGGTGCACGAAAACGAACGCTTCACACACGTCTGGTTCACAGGCTGGTTGTTCATTCATTCAACGGCGTCTACCCAATGCAGTGTTCATAGCATTTAGCGCAGGAACAAGGGAGTTTTCGTATGTTTGCTGTGCGTCGTGCTGGTAACCGCATTCGATTTTTTTTTCAATAATCGGTATAAGCAGATGTTTCGATATATCGTTCTTATTTCCATTGAATCATCAACTCACACTTTGTTGTTATAACATAAAAACCCTGCAATCCGCACTGCCCGGCCCGTTTAGATCTGGAGGAACACTGCATGCCGCGGCATGTGTTTGTGGAGTCATTACTGAGTGCACGTTAAAGACCCCAGGCTAGCAATTGTGCCGCACTGCCTGAGATTCCCATCTGCAGTGTGTAACAATTATGTCGCCATACTCTGGAAGACTAAACTCACGTTTATTTACACATCAAGGGCCTAATTTGTTTGTTATAAAACCCTGACATAAATACTCCCCTAGCTTAAATAAAGCATCCCCTCACTTTCATTCACTCTTGCCTTCATCGAAAAATTCAAACAGCCCATCAAGAGCTAAGAAAGAAAAAAATAAGTTCAGAATTTATTATGTAACGTACGGTTCTCCACTTATCCTTTAGCAATTATTTGCTTGCCTGATACTGTTAAAGGGGCGATGCAACAATTTTTGTACTTTGCGCAAATACCGCTTAGAACGGATCCCTGACGTTAATGACCTATGAAACACGCGTTCGTTTTTCACCCCACGCAATAGAAGTCCCAGAAAAAAATTAAAGAAAAACGAGCAGCGTTCACTCCCTCAACTCGCAGCCAGAACAAGCGAACCACGTGATCCGGAGCCGATTATATGCCGCCAATGTTGATCATAGCCACGCGCTGGGGTTGGCAAAGCACAGGACACGCGCTGAGTTCCTGACATTGTTATGGCTCGGCTATTGTCGTTGTTGCAGCGATTGGACACGGGCCACTACCCGAATGCTTCTCGAGCTAGTAATTATCACGAGCCCAAATCGAGTGCCCACGCAATGCTCGGGTCCAATCTATGAACCGCATTCAAATATCGTCACTTGGGTGTACTGCGATTCCCACGTTACGTCATCAAATTTCGCAAAGGAGAGATTGAATGAAAATGATCGTTTTTGTCCTTGAAATTACACCGCAACGAAGGAGTTTCTTGGCCAGTGACGTTGCGTGCGAGTATCCTTGAGTCCCACTAGTGCCAGTAAGCTCGTGTAAAGTGGAAAACATTCAAATTGAATATCGTTGCACCGCCCTCTAAACTACGCGTATCTGGAGGCCCTTTGAAACAACCTCGCGTCTGGCTGCCTTACTTTTCCCCGGTTCTTTTTTATATATCTTTCTTTCTAATTTTTATACCATAATGTTCTCCCACCTTTCCCGGCTACTTGATAAAATCATGCTACCTTGGGACGCCTGAGCGACAGGGCTGTTTTCTTTTCTTTCTTAAAGCTTTAGGGCCGCCGGATTACCACAGACCACTGAATATGCGGGTCAGCGGCTGCTGCGGTGCGCAGTGTATATCCTCGCACGTAACAAAGTATTTTAAAGTGAGTTACACGACTGCGTCGACGACACGTTTCATATTCAATTCGATCGGCAGCGCTGATATCTCATTTCCAATTCACCGGTGATCGGCCCTACGGAGCAATATATCTTTTCGCCGATCGTGGCCCGACACAGCGTCGCTAATTGGGTTTAGGAAATGAGCGCTGTGAAACCCTGCGTAATCGTCAATGGGGTTATGGTATGTGCGATGTGCCGGTTCATTTGGGATGATGCAAGGCTATATTTATTTAACTGTTTAGGTTACAATCGGTTTGTGTTACCGCGCCCAGTCTGTGGGCTGTGGCTTCCAGGCGTCCCGTGATTTTCCGTGGCTCGCCGCCCGGCTCTCCCCTCCCGGTGTCTCTGGTTGCATCCGCCGTTGTTAGGGCTCAATGAGGTCGTGTTCGGCTATACGCGGCGAACGTAGTGCGGACACGACCTATGTGAGCCCAAACAACGGTGGATGCAACCGGAGATCACCGGGAGGGGAGAGCAGGGCCGCAGGGCGCCGGGCGGCGAGCCACGGAGGAGAACGGGACGCCTGGAAGACTGGGCGCGGTCGCAGACCACGGAAGACGTTTCTTGCAATACAAACCGATTGCAACCTTAACAGTTAAATCAACATATCCGTGCATTATCCCAAATTATTCGGTGCATCACAATGGCGACGAGGATGGGATCCACGCAACAAAGACGGATATAAACAACCGAGCGACATCTGAACAAAGGAGACAGCGGTAACGTGAGTGACGCCCAAGGCTGCACAACCCGAGGGAAATTTCCCAGATTAGGGTAATATACAGGTCTATGTTCTATTAAGGCGACGGTCCCACTGAATGTGGCAGTTTAGGTACTTTTTGGCAGGTCATTACTCATCTCCTTTTAAATACTGTTTTGTGGGATTGATGTCATTCGAAAGGCAATGCAATCCTCTTTCATTTGATATTATGTATGTATTGGTTTATACTGTTCATGCGCATTTGTAGCGTTGCGAATATGATGGCGCGGACCCTCACTTGCTCCGCTGGTTCATGTTTTATGAACGATTCATTAAAGATAACACGGTTCCAATAGAGCAGTTTTGTTAAGATGATGTCGGAGCAGAATGTAACGATATACTTTTTTGGTATTTGCACTACTTTGTTTTTTTCAGCTCTCCAAATATTGCCCTAAAATTGACATTTTTCAGCACAAATATGTTTTTAATGACACGCGCTAGGGCAATGAAATTAGCTACAGATGTAGTGCTTATAATTGGTAATATGCAGAAAAAAATTTAATGTTGTGTAAAATTTTTTTGTTTAGATATTCTATATCAAACGTAGCACTTTTTTGTGCTTCGAGTCATGGTAATTCAAATGCCGCTGAGTAAATAATTAAACTATGGTAAAATCTTTTATAACATTTAGAACTACAATAGTTGCCCAAGAGGTGGACGGTGGCTTTTTTTTATTTTCAAAGTCATAACGCTCCGGGAGCCCTTCAAACTTACCTGTTTTTGACGCACATCTTTTTTGGACATCAAACAGATTTATTGGCATCTAATAACATTTATTGTATGGAATAGATATACATTGCGATGTATTAGATTTTCCCAATGATCTTGCTTTGGTTTCTTGATAGTTGTAGAGCTTAGCTAATTTTAAAAACAATTAAAAACTGTTTGGGTGTTTTGTTGCGCTACCTGGCGGATGGCAGACAAAACTGCTGATTTCTAAGTTCAAAAAATTTTCGAGGGCGGCGTTGGCGTCTGTATCATCATCAATCTCCGTGTCGTTTTACCTTCACATTTAGAAAATATATTTGAAGATTTACTATCGATAAATGAACGGTTTAAGTACTGGGTCAGGTTAATAAATCTAAGACAAATAATTACACAAGCGTAGCGTGATATAAAGTGTTTATTATTCGATATAATTGAAATCAATAAACGATAAAGACGAAGAGGGAAAGAATACACCCGAGTTCACTTCATGCCTAGAGTCACTAAATGAGCTGCGCTTAAAGTATCGGCACTCCGTTCCCCAAAATTGTTTTGGGCGCCGCCATTTTGGGTCTTGTGCAGAGCAAACGCAACTGCCGATCGTCATGATCCAAAAGTGCGACTTCCTCTGCATTAGATGCGGTGCTAGGAAGCTGATGCAATATTGCTATGCTCTGTCGCGGGTTGTTTAAACATTCGTGGAGGACGGAAAAGCGTTTCCTGTGATTTTAGATAAAGCTTCGGATAACTGGCAACCATGATTTTAAGCCACAATATGGCCAAGTGTCGTTACTCTGAAGCGTAGCTAATTTACTGGCACTAGCGGGAACAATGAGGAAGAGGCAGGTGTCAAAAGGTAGTGGCTTGTGGAATCCACGGGGCTCACGTCATGGCCCCTCCAGGTATTACAAGCTTCTTGAACAAGGGCATGAATAGTGTCATTAAATAAGCTACGCTTCAGAGTAGCGACACTTGGCCATATTGTGGCTTAAAATCATGGTTGCCAGTTATTTGAAGCTGTATCTGAAATCACAAGAAACGCTTTTCCGTCCTCCACTTTAAACAGTTTGCGACAAAGCAAAGCAATATTACATGAGCTTCCTAACACCGAATCTAATGCTGAGGAAGTCGCAATTTTGAATCATGACGATCGGCAGTTGCGCCTGCTCTGCACAAGCACCAAAATGGCGGCGCCCACAACACTGTCGGGGAAGAGAGTGCCGATACTCTAAGCGCAGCTCATTTATTGGCCCTACTTCCCGCGAACCTCCTTTCCCTGACTGAAACTGAAACTAAATATGAATAATACACCATTATTATAGCTTATTTAGTTTTAACCACCTACACATAATGAGAGGAGGAAGCGGCCGGGTAGGAGAAACGCGGGTTTTATGTGCGACTGTTCTAATCAACGTTAGTTCTAACCGTCTCAAAAGAGAGAACGCGCGAGCTTGCGCTGGTTAAAAAAAGACGGTCCAAAGAAAAGAGGCGGCACGCTGTGTTCTTTGTGATTGTGCGTCTAATTGCAAATTGTTGTGTGTATGTTTATACAGCCGGAAGTTAGTCTGCCTTAGTGGGCGTCTGGTGTCTCAGGTGTAGATGAGCAATTTAGCCAGTGCGGTACAACCGCAAACCTGGGGTCTTTAACGTGCACCACGCAGTAGTGATACACGACCGCACGCCGGTACGATGCTCTTCCAGATCGAAACGGGCAGGGGCGGGGTGGGTTCTGCAGCGCGAGCTTTCGCTCCACGTGCTCCGAGCTGGTGTGCGCTAGACATGCACTCGGCCACCGATCGCCCCCCCCCCTCCTCTTATATAAGTATTTGAAGATCGACGATGGACGTCGATCGTCTCGAGGTAATGTAACGTAATAACATTATATAAATAATAAACATATTGAAGGATTGAACGACTCAATTTTTCAATTCTTGGATTGTAATATGGCGGTAGCCTATTGTACTTACTGTTGATGAAGAGCAATATGAGGTGACGAGGTAATGATTAAATGATGAGGCTCTATAAGGACGACGATATTAGTGGGTGTCGAACCACAACGTACAGTGCCAGACTTGTTTCAAGTATCGTGTACCCAAAGACCTTTCTTCACCCGCAACAGAATATGGTAGAATCAATGAGGATGCTGCTTTACAACTGTACGTGGAACAGGAAAACTGCAATGTGCAGAAGTGCGGCTTATTCGTTAATATGAAGGACGGATTTCTAGCAGCATTCCCTGATTGACTACTTGGAACAAATGGCCTCGTTGACGTAAAGTGTCCCCGTTCCAAAAGATTCTTGAAGCCTACTGAAACCGCAAAGGAGTATGAGGCGAAAAATAAGAAAAAGGAGCCTGGTGTGAAAGGTCCAAATCACCACCATAGCCTCTACTACCAAATACAAGGGCAGTTACACAATACACAAAGAGAGTTTTGTGATTTCGTTATATTTACACTCAAGGGCATTGATATCCAACGTATTCAGAGGGATGACACCTTCTTGTCAACCAACATAGAGCCTTTTCTACTCAAGTTTTACATGGAAGGCCCGACTTCCGCTGAAATTCCTCACGTAGACGAGTTGTCCGACCGAATAATCTGCCATTACTCCCGATCTGGGAATCTCTCGATCTTCATTCATGGCCATAGTATCATGAGATCGAGGGGTGTGGCTCTTCGTCCGCCGAACATTGCTTCGGCGGGTGTTTTTACCGTGTAAGATGAGACCGTCGCGTGCTGCTGGAACAAGAACCTGGCGATTCTTCACTGAACTGCTTCTTCCGTAAGCTTCAAGAGGGCTTTCTTCGTTTCGCACACCATCTGTTCTGCTTGCCCGTTAGTTGCAGGATGGTATGGTGCACTAATGTGATGCCTGATGCCGTTTTTTTTTTTTTTGGGGGGGGGGGACTTGTTTATTTTATTTGAAGCAAGATTTGGCGCGTTATCAGAGAAAAGTATTTTCGGTAGGGCAAAAGTAGGGAAAAGAGAGCGTAGAACGTCAATGACGCGTTTGTACGTCGTGGCAGGCATCGTGTAAACTTCCAACCACTTAGAGTACGCATCGACCATGACTCCGCAGATGCGGATACGTTTCGCCACCCACAGACTGAATAGTGGATCGTTTTCAGTTACAGTTCATGATGGCGCTGGACTCGAGGAAGCCTTCGACTCTTTCCACAAAGTTAGCCCAGGTGCCAGCACTTTTGTCGAAAGCGGTAAGTGTTCGAAACGTCGACAACGTCGGTAGCCACGTGCTGTGCTTGACACTGGACGCTTACCATTCGCTGAGAAGAAACTTGCTTGTTCGTCTGCCACGAGTCGTCCGATATCAGGTCATCACCGCAACTCCATCTCCCGACAAAACAGGTCGTCATTGTCCGCATGTCCATAGTTAGCAATCACGTGAACTTATAAATTCCCGATACGCTCATAACTTGCCGTCGCTAAACGCCGTTCATTCATAGCGTCTTCATTGCAAATAAACGTCTTCCTATTTATTCTGATGGTTTTCATCATACTCCTCCTAAGCTGTACTTACAACATTATATGTGTCGGTACTTCCGAAAATATTGCAACGGCGTTTGTTTTCTGGGAACTATAATGTAACAACCTTTACAACATCTTCCGGATCCCGTGAAACACAATATTTCGTTACGTCACTTTTCGGTCGTCATTATAATGGTGAGGTAAGTACCGTAAATCGCGAAGCAGTTTACTTGACGTCCGCTTCCACTGGTGTCTTGGAAGATTGAGTCTACTGAGCGTGCATTCCTGCAGAAGAAGTTTTCATTGATAGAATATTGACACGTCAATCAACAATTGATTCCTTCTTGGTAAGATTTATTGCGAAAGCCCGTGACAACCGCCGAACCGCATCTCCCTATATCAGAGAACAATTTATACCCAGCCTGACATTCTCGCATACATGCGTTTGCTGGGCCACGCTACTTGAGCCAGCTGAGCACAGCTGGCAGCGACGCGAGCAAGGCCACGAGGGGAACGTGATGGTGCTCGAGCCATCCCACCGTGAACCAATGTTTCGGCCACCCCACGGGTGCGTGTCGCCATCTATTGGTTGAACTAACGCCTTGTTCAAGATGGCTGCCGTGGGACCGCAGCCTTAAGCGGTGGAGATGCGTTCCCACGGCTTCTAGCGGATCCAAGCTGATCCGCTAGAAGAACCACTGGCTCTGCATTTCACCGCCCATGAAGCAGTAATAATGAAGTCGAAACGCAACCCGGAACTCAGCACTACCTATGAGCAATAAAAAAAAAATCAGCACCATCAGCACTATAATATGAACAATAAAATCAGTATCATCAGCACCACTAGAGCTTCGCCCCAATCAACATCATTCACCACGTAAAGATGCGGTCATTTTTTTTTTTTTTACTGTGTCATGGTGCTGGGCGAGGCATGCTGATTCACTTTTGAGGAGCACAATTCCAGGCACTTTCGGGGCCACTACACGAGAAAAAGCATCAGCACTTCCAACGGTTCCCAATGTTGACGACCTGAGGTTGTGCAAAGAGGCTTGGTGCTTGAGGACTCTCCCGACGTCATTACAGGCACTTTTGCCGTGTCAAGTAGCTTAAAAAAATGGTCACATCTTGTCGTTTTGCTATATCGTACAGTTAAAACCTATTTTTTGAAATGACTATAGCCTCCTAGTCGGAGATGTGGACAAGTTTTGTAAATATCGGAATGTTTTTTTCCAGCCACGCTTCAACTGTGCGCAGAGCAAACAGTGCGTGTGCTGTATTGTGCACGATGTCGTCGCTGACAACTCCGAAGCTGTAGATTTTGCGCACCGTCGTAGTGACGCAGGTGAAGATAAGACACGATTTGGTTCATCCCATGAAAGCATTGTACCGCTCGCAAAAGAACGACGCTCCAGTTTTTCGCAAAATCAAAATGCAATACGATGGTACGAGCCTTGAGATGCGACTTTCTCTTTGCTTATAGCAAGCCGCTGACCATGTCCGATGAATCAATTAATGGGGGAAGTACTTTGTTACGCACTTTCCGAGCTCATTGCAAAATGCGTTACTTCCGATTTGATTCTTTAGCAGTCCGCTAGATTTCCACAAAGCCACTTCGATTTGTTCCTCTTCCTTCATTGGCAACGTTTCTAGGGTTAAACCATCTCTTTTCGGACATACCTTACAGGTCAGAAATACGCACTCATTAATTTGGTTAGCACAAAGGCAAAGTCTCTTAATGTCTTCAAGACTGAATTCTTGGTCGCCCACGTTTAATATTTGCTGCCAGGCGGCAAAAAGTGGTACGCTCCCTCTCTCGGCTTTGGTTAACTGTGTCTCACAAACTGACATGAGATACCAGAGATGTGGACAGCATAGAACCTGTCAGCGAAGCAAAATGAAAGGGAAAGGCTGCCGCTCTCGAAGGCGGCGGCACGTGAGCTTTATCTCGGGTAGCGCCTCCTTCTAATCACAGGTTGTCTATAGCCTCATCCTTTGTATAACGCGCATGGATCGTGATATGGTAGTCGTTTTTAATGTTCATAGTGACAGTATCTATACTAAATAGACAGTCAGGACAGCCATCTAAAAGGGGGATGCGACACTCATAGAGTTTGAAAGGGTAACGCGGCATGTCCATGTCCCGCTTGGCCCGTGGATTTCCCTTTCGTTCCCACTTTCCGTCGAAGAAAAATAGCCAATGCAGCTTACGAAAACCATAAAAGTACTTAGATCTCAAAAAAAATAAATATAAAAGAAGCAAAATTAGGGAATTTGCGCACATTGCAGGAAATCGAAAGCATAGCGCCGAAGCGGCGCGATGCTATCAGAACTGATAGTTCAACATCATATCATTCTACGAGATTTGGAACGTACGTTTGGTTTCGCAAACATAGAAGTGCCAATAGTAAATACGGAGATTGGTTGAGGTTTCAACAAGCCTAGCTTTGATATCGTGTAAAGGAAGTTGTTTGAAGAAAGAAAAAAAAATCATGCACGCTTATTGACGTGCTCGGCGGGCCGTCGCTTTGAAATATCTTCCTCCGCAAGTGCTCTATTAACTCACGGAAAACTTTTCAAACGTCCTATATATGTTTTTTTTAAATCTCATATGACAACGCTTAAACATTATTTAAGTCAATTTCTTTCGATTTCTGTAGTTTACTAAGTAAACAAACTGAACGAGCGGAAGAACTCCTTACCATATTATACTCTAAATACTATCGATGTATAAGTTTTGCCGAACTGTGTGTGGACTCGAGAACCAAAAAAAACATATGATCATGTTACAAAAATAACTAATATTTAAGTGAAAAACGAAATGACATAGATATGCGTCGTAGAATGGTAGGTACAAATATGTCTTCCTTTCAAACGCACTGCTTAATATGACGAAACAATATATGTGTAAGAAATTTTATTGAATTTATAAGAGCAGATAAAAAGATTTTCATACAAAAAATTGTAAAAAAAGAATACTATTTTTTTAAATTGCATTAAATTTTGTATTTTTAGCTTTTCTTCTCATGCTTACAGATGTTGTTTCTTTTATATAAACTATACTTAAAATGACAATATTATAATTTTCACACAGGCTTGTCATTCTATAGTGTTTCTTATGCCTTAAATATCGGAAGCTAGCTCGATTTAAACTTGGCCCATTATTGTCAAAGGTACAGGATTCAAGAACTTTTATTTTATAAATAAAATAAAAAACACACTTCTAGTGAACTTTAATCATTTCTATATAAAGTATTAAAGCAGTAAAAAAAGTTATCATTGTTGTGAAAAAGATAGTCTGAACGTTGCAAGACTACAAAATATGTCACTAGTGAAAACTACCAAAATCGCAAGACCTACGTTCTGCACTTTCAAAACCCAAAACTCAAGAAAAAAAATTCCGTAGTTCTGATTTGCAGTTTTGTTCTAGTAACACATTTTCCACCAACATATATTTTTTCCTGAATTTTTTGAGGACCCATCAATTTTTCTTGCACGATTTGAGATGAAATCATTCATATATGATATATCTTCAATTATAACGTAAACACTACACACTATACTTCGTTTCAGCGGGTCCAGACGCAGCCGATGCTACAAGCACGAGCGTGTGGCCCTGAACAGTGCCTGTACTGCACGAGCGCGCGTGCTTGGCAGGGACGCTGGAAGCCCGGAGCTCGCGCTTGTAGCATCGGCTGCGTCTGGACCCAAGCTGAAACGAAGTATAGAACGGAGTCTCCAAACCCCGGCCCGCGGGCCAAATCCGGCCCGCGGAGGTCTTACGACCGTGCCCGTGACTGACCGTGGTCCTTCCAATGAAGTCGTCCCGTCGCCCGCTTCCAGCAAGTCCGCTGTTACCGGCGCCTACACTAAAGAAACGGCGCTGCGCACCAACCGCGCGAACTAAGACACCACGAAGAACGAGAAGAGACTGCCTGTTGTAGCGCAGGTCACTCTCGCCATAATATTGATTGGACATCGAAATCACAAGCAACACTATTCTTAGTCCCCTCATTCATATCTGTGTAACTAATCGCATGCTGCAAGTCCTTTCTGTTGCAGCATATATTTGATGACAGCATAATATATGACTATTGCATATTGTCAGCATCAGTTCTACCATTCTGATTAGTGTTAAGCACTTTGTGAACATGCCAAAGTTCCTAGGCGCTTCGATTGATGAGTTTTATTTGTCCCAATAATTGTGTAATGATATTCTTAGCTAAATTACATTTTAATATAAAGTATGTGTATTCATGATTGTCTTAGATTCTTTTTTCATGGCTACTCTAATCAATTTTGTATTTAAATGATTATATATGATATTTATTTACTGTTTCCTCATTTGTATTTACTTATTTATTTCCCGGCCCTCGAGACCGCGACAGATCCCCGATCCGGCCCTCCAGCCAAAACGTTTGGAGACTCCTGCACTAGAAAAATACAAAAACAAACGCCGCTCGTGCTAGACTCCCTGTACATATGCTACGTATACGGTAGCAGAGTTGCGCATTCTGCCTCGGCGGGTGGCCGTAGCGTCGGCTTTTCTGCACGGCCTGGATGCTTTGCTCGTCACGTGACTGAAGTCGGCGAATAGCAGCACCGCGAGCGCCGCCACGCATGGAAAACAGAAGATGAGAAGATGGAGGCGGAAACATAGGAACATACACCGGGGCGTGTACAACGTCGGCGGAGCGACCGTAGCGGTGGCTTTCCTGCACGGCGCTGGATGCTTTGTTCCTCACGTGATCGATCTCAACGAATAGCAGCGTGGCGGCTCGGGGAAAATAAATGCGCAACTCTGGGGGAGTATATCGAGGAACTCTAGCTCGTGCTAAAGTCCTTCGATGTGTTGGCGTTTGTCTTGCATACGTCAAATGCGCCAGTGCACCAGGCCCGTGTCTCGAGCGGCCCTTGGAAGCAAATGGCGACGCAGCACTGAAATGAGCGACCCTTGGAAGCGAATGGCGGCGGAGCACCCGCTCGTGGCACGTGTCTTCTGCCTTTCCACAACGATGGTTGGCGGTACTTGTAAAAAATGCCTTTATCAAGGGTCTTTAGGCATAGTGTAACTTATATAGGAGGCACTGCCATGGGGCACCAGTCGGGGCGCTAAGCTGGCAAATGTCTACATAGACAATAGACCGATCTCACAGCCAGTTTCATTCGGCCACCTTCGCCGCCATGCATCGATGGGAACTGTAGTCTCTCTGTACGCGCAATAACCCCGCCGAAGGTCTGTGCGCGGAGAGCACGAAGCGGCACGAGCTGTCTCGAGAATTGGCGCCTGTCTCCTATGAACCACAGTTATGGCGGTGTCACGCATGCGTTTAACGTTTAAGGTTGAACTCCACGGAACGAATTATGCAACAAATAACGGACGAACGTCGCCCGACGGCAAGCTCGCTTTGCGCGCGACGCACTGTGCTCATGAAACGTGCAGAGTAAAAGCCGCAGGGCAAAATTCGTCGATTTTTTCGCAGCATACTCGCGCCATGGAGCTTCTAGCCTTTAGTGAGATCGGCCCATTGCTAAAGCCCCTTCATGTTTCAAAAGCAGCGGAAGGTGCGTCGATGCACGAGGCAAGTGCAACGTGCAGCCCTTGGAAGATCATGGCGGCGCAGCGCAGCACTGAGCTATAGATTTCCGACGCCATGAATTTCCCAGAAGTGGCGCGCGGCACGTGTCTCGAGCATTTCCACAACAATGAATGGCACCACTTTTACCAGGATTAACCAGGATAAAGGGGCTTTACCTATTGCAAGCATGGAGCTCCGACTGGTATACCATACGTGCAAGCACGTGCCGCATGCCTGTGAACGTAGTTTTGACAAGCTTGCAATTGCACAGGCGTGACCGCACGAGTAGGAGCATGGCGGCGGCCAGTCGCCCGACTTGCAATCTTCCATGCAGTTACTACAGACACGGGCAATGCTTTTGCGTTGCTCGAGCCTCGCGCCGCTCCCATTCGTTCGGTTCGCCGTCAACTAGCTATGACGTTGTTCAGTGCCACCATGCTCGGTACCACTCACTGCGGCCGTTCGAAGAACTTAATTTCGTGTCCCCTTCCCTAACTGTTCCCGACATAAAGTGCCTCTTGGCAAGCCGTTTCTAGAATAAACCAAAATCGAGCGGCCATGGCTCGACTAACGTTTCAAATGAAGTTATTGCGTATAGACGCTTGAAGGACGGTGGAAGTATTTTGGCCCAAATAAATCCTGAACATTGATTGACACTAAACAAGAGAAATGCGTTTTCCTTTCAAAACGTTAGCATAAAAATAAATAAAAAAACTCAGGTTGGATTATTTTTTTAATTTGCAAGCGACAGCAGTCACGTGCGTCGTGACGTATAGGCCAGCTGAGGTGGGTCTGACAGCGCTGTTGAAACTACGTTAGCTTTGACAACGCACCACAACAAAGTTGAGGTCGAGTATTGGTACTGAGGTGCTTCGGTAGCACACACTTAGGGTTTCCGTTCGTGGCGTCACAACCAGGATTTGCCTCGCCGTGACGTCACGAGTTGGAATCCTGGATACTTATCATCATCTGCGAACTACAAGTTCGATGTGTGCGTCTAAAAAGCAGGATGGAAACTTGAGAAGTTGGGGTGATCGCATTCCTAAACCAATACCGATCAAAGCTACATATTTGTATAGAGAGAGCAGAATAAACTTTTATTCAGAGCATTTCAGCAAATTTCAGCACGGTGGCCCGTGCCGGATGGAAGTGGTTCCCTCTTCACGAGATCCCATGCATGTGGACCAACCGAGGCTGGTCCTCCAGGGCGGGGCTGGACAGCAAGTTCTCCCATCGCTCTACAGGGGGAAGGGTGGGGGTGGTGGGGATAGAGGTGGCGGGTGTTCTTGATTGAACCTGCACTCACCTGCCATGTGACGGAGGGTTCTTATCTCTTGTCACACTGGGCAGCTAGCTCCCTCCGTGTTGAGTGGGGAACATGCGACTGAGTAAAAGGGGTGGGGGAAGGACCCTGACTGAATGTGCCTATACGCTACCTGTTGTTTCCGCCTTAACTTAGGATGAGGGGTCGGCAGTCTTGCCTTTCCTCAGTTGAGAGACAAGTCGCCCGTTGAGGCACACTAATTTCAAGCTGTACAAACATGCACACATCAGTTTGTTTCGCCAATATTTAAAAGCATTGTTCACAACGCACGCCACAACGAGTCCGCACTTACCCTCTGAGATAAAAACTGCAATATTAGTTACAGGGAATGCACCTTGTTGTTGAAGCGTTGTGGAAGTTCATCATAAGCTGGCACCCTGCAGCCACGGACGTATCTCTGGAGTCTGGTTCACGCCGCAGATGGGAAAAAGTTCTAACTTTCTGTGGCTATGAAGTCGAGGCTATGGGTGCACGGAAACTTGGAGTGCCTTGCGCCAATCAAAGCTGTGCACGAGCATTCTTCACTTATAAGGTTTGCACTTGGCCAGACATGTACAAATTACTCAAAAAAGGTAGTAAGTTAAGTTACTGAGTATTGATGCCAAAAGTAATTGGAGTAGAGTAGAAATTACGCATTTGTAATAGTAATTGAGTAAACTACTAACTACTGTAAAAAGTAGCGAGTTACTTTTGAAGTTACTTTCGAAGTTACTTTTTATATTTTTGTGGTAGCAAAATGAACAGCAGTTTTGATCCGTGAAAAACCCTGCGAGCCTAAAATAAATGCAGTCATTTTATGGCTTGCGTTTTCACCAAAATAGTTTATTCGCTCGCAGAAGCAATTGACTTTCAAAGTTCTTATCGGAGAGTTTTCCCCTTTTCCTCCTAAAGACGTCCCCAGCCAAGCTCAAAAAGACGTTCCACCGACGCGCTGGATGGAACGGCAGCGTTGAATTTCAGAAACAGGCTGTGCAGGGTCGGGTAAGCGAGTGTCGGCATCTTCGGTGTCCATGACGAAACATGTGAGGTTTGCTTCGGCTAGAGGGTCTTTTATAACAAACTCTCCTCTCTTTTTTTTCTTCGGCAAGTTGAGATTGTTATGACTGGCCTCTCTTTATTCCCACGACGTTCGGAGAGTACGCTGAGCGAGTGCACCTGACCGTCAAGGGTTCAAGTCTCGCGCCACGACGATGAGATCATCCGGACGACTGCGCGTCTCGTTGCAGTGCTAGTGCTACGCTACTGAAAAAAAAAATGTTTTGGTTTAACAGAAGATGAAACGAAGTATACTTCGCCGCTGACGCCGGGTCCAACGAAGGGATCTCCCAAGGGTGACTCGCAATCCTCGCCGGCGACTACGGTATCCTGACGCGCCTGACACGCCTGACAAGTAAATCGTTTTCAACAAAGAGGAGGTCTCCCTGGCGTGGAAGGTCGGAAGGACGCGAAGCATTACGTGAACAAGCATCGTCGCTCGTACAGTTGCAGCTGGAAGCGGGAACGTGCTCCCATGAACGGATTATCCGTGTCTGCGTTTGTGCGCGGGGGAGTCCGGCTTTGCAAAGGAGTATGCGCTGACGACGAGGCGACCATGGAAACAGGCGCCCAGCTGCGAGGTCATTCCAGTGGCGCCTCCCGTGGAACCCCCAAACCGCTTGAGTCAGAACTCACTAAAGGCAGACAACATGAAAACAACAACCCTCGGAGTGTCCCCGTCTTTCACGGTTGCAGCTGGAGGCGCGGCGCCTGCGTGCATTACCGGATTAGGTCAATACCCGACCAAGGCTTGTTAAGCATCTCTTTCTGCGTTCGTGCGCGCCGGTGTTATGTTTTGGCTGCTCGTCGCCACCTTGGCCCAAGGACGCCTGTGATGCAGTTTCTACGGCTGCCGAGTATAAGTGCGTGGGAACGGAATGTGAGGGGGCCCCTTGTTCGGGAATGCCACTTCATCTGCCGGCGTCTTATTTATTTCTGCGCTCAAACTTTTGTGATGAGCAAAATTAGCACTAGATTTCGAAAGTAGTTAGTAATTTGAGTAGAAGTTACCTGAAAAACGTAGTTAAATTAAACTACTAATTACCCAAATAAAGTTGTAATTGAAAGTTACCAAGTTACTCGGAAAAGTAGTTAAACTACAGTAGTTTGAGTAGAGTAGTTGAACTACGTCCAAGTCTGTCACTTGCTCCTCTAGAACGAAGCGCACGCAGGTTGGTAAGGTAAAACAAAAACACGTGTTCCAAACTGAAAACATAAAAAAAGAGAAGGTACTTTTCATGATTAAAGTTGGGTAATCGAAGACACAGGCTTTTAGACGACAGCTTCTCCGCGAGTGCTCTCTTCTATTTCCTTTTTTTACGGCTACTGAGATTTGCCAGTTATGCCCCCGCTTGTACACATCGTTCGACCCGTATACCCCAAACACAGATGTGAGTGGTCGGGCGGGAGCCCAACTTATCAGCTCTTACTTTTTTCTTTTTATCGGACTCCAACTCATTAGCGACGGCATTCCAGGCGCGACAGTCCCCGACTCGTGGGCCAGAGAGTGGACAGGGACATATGCGACCCCATATCGGACCCCGGAGCCCAGGTCTTCCCAGAAAAGATTGGCCTTCCCAGAGTTTAAAAGAAACTCGGATAAGGCAATAGGGGACACCACGGCACACCTTGGAGCCATCTCAGATCCATTTGGGCCGCCTTTCCGCTCTCTGGAGTCCTTCTTCATCGGGCAGGGGAGGGGGAACCTTGTCTGAGTGCTCGGGGCCCTGCGCGCGTTTTTCGGTGCTATTGCTTCTTGTCCGGGACGGCTGGCGCATGCGTCCCGGCGGCGGCGGCAGGCTCTGATAAGGGGAGAAGCCCAACGGCAGTTTCGCTGGCCCTGTCCCCCCGTGCAACGCATCTGCGTTATCGGGAAGTCGGCGACGCGCGGCGCCGCTCGGTGAGGTTCTAGGATCTTGTGTAGCTTCGGGGGGCGGAGGGACACAAGACGGGGGTAGCTTTTAGCTCCGTCCCCCTCGACTCCCCCTACCCCCCCCCCGCCTCGTTTTTTTTTCTGTTTTTTCTGGCTTTTTAGTTTCTGGGACCCGCACTGTCCCTCCCATGGGACGCAGTTTTCGTTGGTGTGGGCTGAGTGTTTGTCCATGTGCTCTACGCGTTTGGTATTGGTGTACACTGGGAGACTTGAACGAAGGTTCTTCTCCCGATGCAAGTAGCAGCAGCAGACACAGCAGCAGCGGCAGCTTTTTCTGAATAACGAAGAGTGGCAACAGACAGATTGGTATATACTCCCGGTCCTCAAAACGAAAGATGTAAAGAAATATGAAAGAGAAAGAGACAGAAGGCAGGTCGATTCGGTAGGTATGTGAGGTCGCTTCCCAGAGCCCGCCGAGCAATCTTTGCTTAAAGTGTGCTTGTTATCGTCAAACTATCGATGCTGGCGCTGATAGTTCCCGGACGGACTTGGCACTTTTGCGAGGTCCCCATCTTCCCGCCGCTCTATCTCTTCCCGAGTAGCCCCGCCAGACGTGCACCCTATTCCCGGCCGCTCGTGCGTCCACGTATCTTGTATATGTACTTCGCTTTCCAGCGGAAACGTGTGGCATTCACGTTTTTATCTGTGGAATTCCGGCATAGTATTTCGTATGTTCGAAGTGCACTCTAAAGTGAGTTCATTTTTTTGCAGAAAGCAAAAACATACAATCACGGCAAAAAAAAAAAAGAAGGGATCCTAGATAGAGACGAAGTTTATAATACGATTATATTTGAAGAAAACAAATGCAATGTGGGCAGATACAAATGAGCAAGTGAAATGTCATACGGCAATAACGATTTTCTTTATCTTCGTATTCTGGGCATTTTTATTTGCTGGAATCTTATACTCCGTTTCATACTTGATATGCAACGCCGTCAAAGCTACTGGCGCGAGCGCGGCTTTGTCTATGGTTTCGTTCGCGCGAGCGCGAGCGCAAATGATCAACGAGATCAAGCCTCATCCTCGCGCCAGTAGCTTTGACAGCGTTGTACACCAAGTGTGAAACAGAGTATAGTATTGTTCGCCGTGATTCGTGGTTGCCGTGTTGTGCAAAAAAGCAAACTTGCAGATCGTTTTTCTTTTTCTTTTTCTTCTAGAGTGAATAGGAGATTGGCATTGCAACGAGCTCAATGTTCCCGAGAACAAAATCGGGTACGAATTCATAACTTGTTCGCTCCTCTATTGCGTCACAGCAGCAGGCTGTAATTTTCACTTATCAATATGCCACGAGGTTGAGTAAATATAACCTTGAATTTTGGGCTAGTTGCTATACAGACATAATAGAAGCAAAAATAAAACAAAGCGACGAGGACAGCGCTGTGCCTTGTTGGTTACCTTTTACTTTGTCCTCGTCTTCGCTCTGTTTTTGTTTTTAAATAAAACCACCAAAACACAGTGCCCGATGACGGTACAGCAATACGCAAATTCAGAACAGCATAAGAAGCGAAGTGAGAAAACAGTCCAGTCTTGTATGCTATATACTAAAATGAAGAACGATGTGCAGAAAAACAAGCTCTGGCGAGGTCCTCTCCGGTGGGCTCAGTTTTTCGGAGATGTAGCTGTGAGTGGCGCCCCGGCCCCTAGCTAACTACGTTTCAAAACTCTCAAATTACCTGCCTTTTAAGCACCGTATTTACCGGTTGCACCCGATGAAATGAACGTACATGCAAATCCTGATTGAATAAAAAAAACAAAAAAGACCTTCCTTAAAATAGTCCGCACATGTGGGACATCCGGCTTCACACTGTTAGCAGACCTAGATCCCCGAATAAGCTCCGCCAGCGCATTTATTTCGCTCGACAAGAATAAATAAGTATGGCCACCAGCGCGGTGCGAAGACATCACATGGTAGACAACGTATACATGGTTTGCACGTGACGTCAGTCCGCCTTTCTTTTCTGGTGGCAAGAAACGTCTCATAGGCGCCGCGGAGACTACACTCTCACGCGCCCTATCGCTCACGTCCGTTCTTCTTTCTGGTGGCAAGAACTGTCTCATTAACGTGGCGGAAGTTACGCACGCGCCCTTTCCCAAATTATGTTTGACCAAGTCACGTCAGTACAAGCTACGTCTAAATAACGGTGTTGCATTAAAGCGGCCACCTGCCCATCATTTTTCCCTCGGAAACGCTGTCACATTTGATTTTAATTATGCTAATTAACGAGGCGCAAAGAAAGTTTACACAGAGAACGAAACTTGAAACTCAGCTGTTCAACGTCAATAAACCAGCACGTGAACCGCACTTCCTTTTACCCAAATTGAAATTCAGGTATGCTGCCACAATCACTGACAGGGTGGATTGATTGATTGACTGATTTGAAAGCATATGTGCTTATTTAATCAAGAAGTTAGCCTGCCTATGAATTAGTCATCCTGAGGCAGGAGGGGTGGGGCTGTGAGCTGTAGAGAAGCACTGTCGAAGCTTCCTAGCTTCGACAGTGCTTCGGCGTCTCGCGGACCTCGAGCGTGCACGCACAGTCAATGCACGGTGGAAGGCAACGAACGCGTGATGGAGGCCAGGCATGCAAAAGAGACTCCCTGCTGTTTTCGTCATGTTAATGACTGTATTTCTGTTTCACTTTTCACCTTTGCCCGGCTCATTCTGAAGGTCAAAATACTCGTGCGAATGTCACACACGAAAAAACGTGCATGCCGGAGGTTCTCTGACAGGATGTGTGGGGCCATCGCCACCTCTTCCAAAGAACTCCCATTTCTATCGCGCAACAAATGAGAGGGTACCTGGTTGAAAAGAAAAACATGAAATAAAAATGTCTCCAAAGTATCAACACGCGCGCGTCGGGAGCCATTTCTTCGTCTAATGCCCAAATAGATAAGTTTACTTCGTGAGAGTAATCCCAAGCGACCGCCACCCTATAGATGGAAAACGCATCTGCTACGTGCCTTGTCTTTTTTTGCTGCCGCCGCCATTAGAGCTGCCCCAAGTTTCTCTTTCGCCATCTGCAGATGGTCTCGAATCTTTAGGGGTGAAACCTGGTCGTCATCGACGTTTGATTTAAGCGAAGGAAAGGTTGCCGTGACCTTGCTACCGGCACGGGGCACTTTGGGATATCCGTCACGACACATTAGTGGATTTGAGGTTCGAGTGCGAGAGAAAATGAAATGGCCGAAGAGAAACGGACGACATGAGATATCTCCATGCTTACCTACCAACCGACCGGTTCGCAGCGAGCCTTCTTTTTGCTTTGTTTTTTGTTGCGTGGCTTGAGTTTTTCAGCAGATCTCATACATCTATGGTCGTTTCAGTTGTTCATCATTATCGAGCCAGTTGCTCCTGGATATACTTACGCGACGTTGGACTCCAACGTTTGATTTGACGTATGACTTCGAAGAATACAAAATGTATTTAATGAAATAGACACGAACAAAGAAATCGGTAACTGGACTACACTCTAAGAAATGCCTGCGCGTCACGTTGCCCGCAAAACACTCAAAGAGCCAATCATTGCGAGCTAGGAAATGAGCTCAGCGAATGATGCGGCGGAACATCTGTTTAGACCTTAAAATTAAGTCTGCGCTGTGGCATTACGCAATGCAAGCATGACGCTTTGCATTGCGTAATGCAACTGCGCAGGCTTCATTGTTAGGTCTAAACGGATGTTCCGCCTCATCATTCGCTGAGCTCATTTCCTAGATTGCAATGATTGGCTCTTTGAGTGTTTTGTTGGTAAGTAGACGCGCAGGCATTTCTTAGATGTATAGTTTCCGGGCTCATCAGATACCTATAGGTATTTTAGATAAATAACCGTCGGATTATTACGTCAAAACTTGACAACGTAAAACACCTAAAGAAAAACAGCGACAGACGCAGACGTGAAGCATTGTTGGTGTGAGTTTCACACTGTTTGGGATCGTATGGTTATACGCCCTAGTCCCTTTGAAACAAGCGACCAATTTTTGTCTTTACATAACTTGGCTACTAGAGCAATCGCCTTCGTTGCTCGCACATTCCTTCTCAGCCGGTTGGAACCGAGCCAGCCAGTAATGTTTCTTGGGTGTTTGTCAAATTAGACAATACAATTTACAGAGTGAACGCTCACTGAGAACACTTTATACGCATGTGCCTGCACCGGAGGCGCCATCGTACCGTATCGGATGCGCAAAAACGGTTTTCTAAAACTCTCTAATAGCTCATTTGCGTTTCTAGAGTACTGTTCATGTTTGCGAACGAAAACGGTACATTGGATGTAATGCCAAAAGACGTGTACATGTTCTGATCGGCTTTTCTCCGTAGATTGATGGTATAGCTTTTGTTTGTAAACGAAAACTGTACATTGCAGGTAATGCCGAAAGAAGAAAGATGTTCTATTCGGTATTTCCCTGCACGGGTTGACGGTCTTTTTAAGTGTAATAATATCAAAGATTAACTTGAAGTGCGCGCCAGCAATGCGGTAGGGGAAGGTCATTCGTATTGTAAAGGAACTGCAAAGTCCAGCAATTGTCGTTTGCATTCCATGAGCGAAAACAAAAAATTGCGTAGTTTGTAGACAATTCTACGTGTACGTCTTGATCAAACATTGACTGATACAGTTTGACTTTAAAGTAGAAAGTATTTTTTATATATGTGCCGCTCTTGGTGATGACGAGTTGATTCCCCAGCGAGGATGGCGGTAATGCTGCCTTCCCGCAGTGCAATCGAGCGAAGTGGAAACACCCCAAATAAAAGAAAAAGGGACAAAAATGAAGTTTTACCTAGTTCAATTTGTTGCCCAAACCAGATCTGTATTATCACTGGAAATTTTCAAGGATTACCCCTGTCAAAATGTTTTCTTTGGGGGTATGAAATCAAAGATTAACTTGAACTGCGCGCCAGCAATTGCGGTAGGGGATGGTCATTCGTATTGTAAAGGAACTGCAAAGTCCAGCAATTGTCGTTTGCATTCCAGAGCGAAAAAATAAATTGCATAGTTTAGTAGACAATGCTACGTGTACGTCTTGATAAAACATTGACCGATACATTTGACTTTAAAGTATAGAAAGTATTTTGTAGATATGTGCCGCTCTTGGTGATGACGAGTTGATTCCCCAGCGAGGATGGCGGTAGTGTTGGCTTCCCGCAGTGCAATCAAGCGAAGTGGGAAACACCCCAAATAAAAAGAAAAAGGGACAAAAATGAAGTTTTACCTAGTTCAATTTGTTGCCCAAACCAGATCTGTATTATCACTGGAAATTTTCTAAGAATTACCCCTGTCAAAATGTTTTCTTTTGGAGGTATGAAACATGTCAAGTGTGTAAGTATCTCTTATTAAATGAGGCCAACGACGGAGAAAACCAACGATGTATATTTCGAAAAATTTTAAGTCTGAATGTAGATAAAGTTTTGAATATGAGCTACAAAACACAGCGACACTGGCGACGCTGGGCGACACTGGGTGACGCTAGGCAACGCTGGGCTAAGCTGTACGACGTTGAGCGACGCTGGGTGACGCTGGGCGACGATGGACAACGCCGAAACACCCATTGAGCGTCGCTGAGGGTAGCTTGGCGACGCTCGGTGATACTGGCCGACTCTGAGCGACGCAGGGCGACGATGCCCGACGCTGGGTTTCGTTTAGTGGCGCTGGACAACGAGGGGCGACGCTGAAGGCACTCCGACGTTGAGCGCAGTGAACGCAGCATGGTGCAGAAGAACATGCGCCTTTCATTGGCCGACGAGCAGGAACTTGACACCTGCGGCCAATCAGAATGTGTGTGCACAGCGCTAAGCCGCGTTTGCTACGCTCCACGTCGGAGTATAACAAAGCCTCAAGTGACACTGGATGACTCTGAGCGACGCTGGGTGACGTTGTGTTATGCTGATCGACGCTGGTCGATGCTGTTAATCACTCGAGGCAGCTCCGGGGTGACGCTTTGTGATGCTAAAGGCTCTGTTATACTCCGACGTTCGGGCGTAACAAACGTGGAGTAGCGCAGCGGACACCGCTAGTGATTGATCGCAGGTATCGAGTTCCTGCTCGCCGGCCAATGAAAGGCCCACGTTCTGCGCTGCGCTACGTTCGCTGCGCTCAGCGTCAGTGTGCAACAGAGCCTTTAGGGACGCTGGGCGTCGCTGAGTGACGCCGGCCAATGCTGAACGACGATGAGCAATGCTGTGGCCGGGGCGCTGGCTGAACAACGCTGGGCGACGCTGGCATACGCTGAGGGACGCTGGCCTACGCAGAACGACGTTTAAACAGCCCATGAAAAGAAAAAAAAACTTTTTTAACAGTCTAAATGGAAAACGCGTGTCAAAAAAATAATTTTATGCGAGAGAAAAAATTAGAGCAATATTGACGGCGCGAGATGCGATTTGGTAAGCAATCACCTCCTTTCCACTTGTTTTCTCTCTCGGAATTTCGGGCTCGCGGGGAGAGGTGAATAGGCTTTGCCTTCACGACCGAGATGGCCATTCCGGAATGACCCGTGACGTCATGGACTTCGCGTGCAGAATGTCAAATAAACCCCTCGCCGTCAATATTGTTATAACATTCTTTTTTTTTTCGCGTAAAATTGATTTCACGACACGCGTGTCCCATCCAAACTGCTTAAAAAAAAAACATTCGGGGCTTTTTAACAACGCTAAACAACACTGGGCGACGCTGATCGAGGTTTCTAAAGTTTACCTTCGCGCGCATGCATTCGGCTATCTTTTCGGCAGGGTCTAAACGATCTGTCGGATATTTCTTCGTGCGCATGTATCAGGCTTTGACACCGAACTCTCAATTAACTCCGCGCTACTACGCAGGAGGGCAGATTTATGGGTCAGGCCTGAGGGTAGAGGGGGGGGGGGCGGTCGGCTGGCCTGGCGTGGGGGGGGGGGGGTTAGTTTGCCGAGATATGACGGTATACGGTCGAAACGTTGTCCAGATCTATATTTTGTTGAAACAATTTTTGCTATGCCAAAAAAAACCTGAACTTTTAACTGGTATATATCAACGATTTTATCTAAATAGGTTGACCTTGGGAGCTTGGGGGGGAGGGCGGTCGCTCCCCCCCCATATCCGCCCCTGACTATACGCAGCCTATATAGTCAATGACAAGAAACGCATGGGACACTATGTTCACACCACTTGCTTCGCCAATTGTTCTTCTTCCGTTCGTCTACCGACACACGCCGCAGTCCCATTGACTTGCGGAGCCAATAGAAAATATTCGAGACTTGCCACGTGTTTCTTAGGCTGTCCGTGACCTCTGACGACAATTCGTCTACCCATTTTTTGTAAATGTTTTATACTTTTTTCCTTACCTCGTCAAATTTGCTACGCAGAGCGAATCTTCAAAGCAGATACACTCTACAGTGCAAATTACCCTCATGACTGCGGAATATCGACATGTTGAAGTCATATACAAACCTTTCTAAGAAAAAGGTGCTTACAGCAGATCCATTCTAGGATGGAAATAGACCCCATGACTGCGGAATTTCGTCACGTTGAAGCCATATATAGACCTTTCTAAAAGAAGGGGCTCATACTGCCGCTTCCATTGCGCTTGCTGATCCCACCGCACGTGTTTATCGGAGCGGAGAGCTCGCGACTGACGGGCCGTGATTTCCACCGCGGCTTGGCGCCGGTGATGCGGGAATTTTTCAATGAACAATGCAATGGCAGTCACGGCGACGAAGAGCAACCCATGTCCAATGCAACAAAAGCCTTTGTCTGGAGACTCTTCTGCCTCCCGTTAAACAACAAGAGCAAACAAACACATCATTCCATTCGCTCACGAACGACCGCGTCCAAAGAAGGCCTCCCGGATATCTATAACGACCGTACTTCGGCAGCAATTTCTGGGGAACCGTGTCGTCTCAGCGTTGTCATTTCGAGATCACAAACCGCGCGCTGGCGCGCGCGCCGTCCGTTCCGTGCCCGAACCTGCACCTTGGAAACGAGTAAATAATTCTACCCAAATTAGGGTCCCATGCCCTCTCCCCTTGCGGTGGGGCCCAGCGCACCCGCCTACCATCCTAATGTCGAGCGCGGTACAAGTTCAAGGCTGAACTGCTGTCTTCTCCCGCCGGTGATGATACTACTGACACCGCTGACTGACTCTTAAGCATGCAGGAGCAGACGAATCACCTTCTCCGAAACCCCCTCCTCCCGAAAAATAAACAAACGATCGAAACAAAAATAATTCTGCTCTCCTTTGTTGCAGCGTCGTAACGACGACGTTCTCGGAAAAACTCTCACGACTCCTACTCTGGTTGTTCGTGATCTAGCATCAGGAGGGGCCCTTAAAAAAGCTGCAAAAAAAAGTACAAAAGACGGGACAAAATAGAAAGGGACAAAGGACCGGCGACCTAACCATCGAAATCTCGGAGAATCGCATTCCTACCAAATGGCGCTCGCGGAGGAGGGAAGGCACTGCTGGTTCGACCTGTGTTTCTTTTCGGCAGCCTTGAGTGATAAAAAAAGGAAAGATAGAAAAATAGAAAGGACTGCGGCGATGACGACGTTGCTGCACGTTGCGGCGTGCCTGGCGTGGTCTCGGTTGCCTCCCCATGCGCGGTGATCACAGACCAGGGCAGGGAACGCGGCGCAAATGACACGGAGAGCAACTCTGTGGGAATGGAAATGGAGAAAGTCGGAGTTCGGCCACTCGCTGCATTGCAGGGCAGCGGTCGCTTCTTTGCTTTGGCTTTCGTCTCGGGAACGACTTTGCATTATTGTTATTAGGAGCGACTTCGAGGCGGCTTTTGTGTGTGCGGCTCTCTCTCTCGCGTGTAGAGAGCCCAAATTATCCCCGAAAAGAAAAGAAAAAAAGAGGAGGAGACGTCCTTTCGTCGCTGGCCACAATCCGGATCCCCTCCTCCGAAAACGACCGCAGGTAAATAACACCGCGGCGAAGAGAACAAAATATGAGAGAGCACCCCCCTCGAAGAAAGCGACCATGCATCCTTCTCCTCTTCCGGCCGGCTGGTTCGACGCAAAAGTAGAAACTTTTTTCGCGATAACTACACGCCATTATGCACGCACGCACGAACACGGGCCTGTCCGTCTCTCTCCGACCTGTAGAATTTTGAAGGAGGAGAGGGGGGGGGGTCGAAAGAATCGTCCGAAACACGCAACAGGCCTCCGCACGCACTACGGCAGCCGTCGTCCGGGGCCGGTCCCGCCGCCGAAGGCAGCGTCGGAGGCCCTCAAAATTGCCGAAGCGGGGCCCCTGCACTCACTCTATCCGCGGCGGCGCCGGTGGCACTCTCGGGGGCTGCCATTGATAAAGCGCCGCGCTGCGGACGCTGAGCGCAGCTGCGGAAGGGACGCAAAGTAATAATAACAAAGCATGGAGGGAAAAGATAATGCCTACAATTAGGGGACCCTAATGACCCTTTGCGGAGAGCCTGGGCCAATGGGAGAGCGCGTTCCTGGGCCCCTGCGGACCAATCAGGAGCGAGCGACCGGTGTGTGCCTGTCGGCTGCTGGCGGCAGGGGAGCGAAAAAAGGGCGCCTGCTGGCGCCGCTCCGTCGTCTGCTTCTCGCTCGCAGACTGCACAGACCGGTCGTGCGGTCGGACTTCGGAGGCCGTCGGGTTTTCCGGGTGCTGTGGCCGCGGAAATCGCCCTACTTTCTCGGCGTTCCGGGACGTCAGTTGTCGCTGCAAACTGCTCCGAGACGCACGGCAATGGTTCTTCGTGCGCGGTGCCGTGAACGGTGAAACGACGACGACGACGACTCGTGCTGTTGGTGGATAAGAGAGCACGGGGCAACCTGCTTCGCTGAGCCTGTCGTCTGCTTCTCGTGCTGCGGGCTGTCTCCCCAGGAATCCAAGATGGCAGCGCCCGGTGTTGTGAGCGTAGCGACGGCGGCAACCAGTTTCGTCAGGGCTGTCTGCTGTTTCTGGATCTGCGGCTTGATCCTGTGCGTCGTCCTTGTGGAAGGTAATGTTACACGTTACATCCTGCCCTACTTCCGAGCCTGCACGATCCCGGCTGGGCGATCGAGTATCGAATCGCCTGCTCGGTCCATCCAACGTGTCCGCGAGACTCAGAAACACGACGCGACGCACGTTTCGAAGTAGATACGCTCGCACCGCGGGTTGCGTCACGGCTGAAACAAAAGAAAAGCCAAGCCGTCTTCTTTTGAAAGCGGTTAAGTTAAAAATAAAAAGAACGTAAAAGATAGACGACTCGATTTGTTTCAGAGCGGGCAGATAGAATGGTTTCGCAGCTGCGGGGTTTCGATTGTGAGTCTCCGGTGTGTGTGTTCAAAGGGTTTCACGATTGAAGCTGTCGCCAACAACAGCTGTCGTCTGCCGCCAGAGCGCAAGACAAACAACGGCAGACTGTCTCCTTGTGTAAAGACGCCAGTATTTTTTTGACGGACGTCCGGAGAGGGTTTGCTGTTTTCGACGACGAGATCGCGTCAACGCGCCCCACCCCCTACGGGAGTAACCATCATCCTACAGGCGGCTGGTTTCGGTCTGGCGAACTTAGCACGACGATCCTTTTTCACGCGACGGTGCGGCGCCACTCAGTGTCTGTGCCGGGGCATCGCTTGACGGCGTGCTTGTGTGCGTCGCGGCGGTGGGTTTCAGCGTCGCGAAAACATGTCGAAACGTGTGCATCAGAAATCAGCCGCCCAGACGTCGCTGCTGATAGAATGTTTCCTGTCGGTGATAAGAGCCGAGAATAAGCGTAGCAAAAGGAAGAAGAAAAAAGTATATAGCGCGCGTCAGGCGCAGGCACCGACTCGTGTTTTACATTTGCGCGAGAATTTGATAGAGATGCAGTTATGTTTCGCATAAATTGTCTCAAAGACGATCCATGTAAGCCGCGAGAGCTGATTGAACGTATACTCTTGGCCATGACGTCATCGCTCCATAGCAATGGTCATTCCCACTTGTTCTTGTAAAGAGTATATATATATAGTTGTGTGATGCGATATATACGCTGCCGAAAGTACGCGTGCAGCTGAAAGCTCCTTCACGAATCACGACGGCCGCAGCTCTTACGTTAGTGTAAGCTATGCGTACGGCACGAAACCTGTACTCAGAGGAGTAATAATAATAATAATAGCAGCAGGCAACTTTATTAGTATGGTGAAATCAGATCACTATACTGTTAAAAGTATGGTGATCTGCTTTCACATCATCATCCTACTCAACATGTTAGTAGGATGATGAGTAGGTCACGCTTAGAATTCAAAATGTGTCGCCGAAGAAGTCGGCGTACGCAACAGCATCATCCTGTACGACAACTCACACGAAGCAGCTTCCGGGGCGCCTGGAAGGCTGTCTGCTTCCTGTTTATATGCAAGCGTCAAAACGAGCGGCGCCGGTGTGTCAGGCGGTAGCTGTGGATCTTTCGTTGGCTGTCTCCGGTTAGATGCGTCATTTGTAAGGTCGAGCTGCCGCCGGTGCCAGCCGAAGCAAATTTGGAAGCAATGCAGCAGTGCCACGCGCATGCACTTCGGAAGAACCTATACATGTGTACGAACATATTGTTAGGAACATGACATCGCAAACTCCGCGTGTGCGTCACACCCGTACTGCAACAATCGAGAAAACCTTGCACGAGGCGCGCAACCCTGTGGGCCCTCGGCCAGTGCTTTGGCGCCATTTGAGCACCCAGTATTATTTTTTCAACAGAAATGACACCTTAACTAATTTAACACCCGTTCGCGTTTTTTTTTTATTTTTTCTTCTGAGTGCACGTTTTTAGGCGGTGTCGCCTATACTCGGCGTCAAATATAATCTGCTACATTGTCAAGGCTATGCGGAGCTTCCAAAGTCCTGCAGTTTCTGCAAGATACTACGTGTGACTTGGCCTTGCGTCTCATTCGCACGCGCTGGGGCAAGCAACTTTGCCAGAGTTGGAGCACTGTAGAAGCTACGCTGGCGTTGACTACGTAGCAGAAAATAGTCGACCCCGAGTGTAGAATAATCAAAGCACTAGCATTTCGACGTCATCACACTGAGATCAAGCGCAGACACAGATTGGGCATGAGTGCTGCTTCAGCGTTCGGCTGGGCCTTGTGTACAGTCAAAGCCTCAGAGTCTGATGACGTCACGTGGAGGAGGCCGTTCCCATGATTTGGTTATTATAGGTGGTGTTGGCCGAAACGACTCTCGGCGCGATCTTGTAGCTCTGACCAGTGCTCTCGTGACATTCTACCGAACAAACCCTTTTTATGCGTTTACTTTTAGGGATGAAGAATTGCCTTCATCCCGAGACAGACAGGGCAGACCTGAGACAGGCAGACCTGAGACAAGCAGACACCCAGCTGAGACTGACTACACACTGTTAATGTTTCGCTTTATTGGTGATGCAAACCGGTAATGCCGCGGTTCGTTGGCCATTCTATAGCCTCGGTTTTTCAGGTATATTTGTGATCGAGCGATGTTTATTAACGGTGCAGAAGGAATTTGTTCCTCTCTAAGCTTTATTCTCGTCAAGGTTCGTTTGACGGTAGTGTAAACAATGTCTTCGATCGATCAGTTGCGCGACAAAAAGAAGCACGTTACAGTCATATGTCTCGTTGATATGGACCCCGCTAATATGGATGCCTGGCTAGAAAGACAATATTCGAGGACGAATTGGGGCAAATACATGCAGTTTTGTCTCGTTATTATAAACGATTCATGGATGGGTGGATGTTAATGGCTATACCCTTTGTAACGGGTGGCAGCTTCGCCACCTAGCATAAGTCTAAAAAGACGAACATATGATCCCTTCTAAGCCAATTTTCTCCCCTAACTACCAGGCAGTGTGGGATATCACCAAAATAACCTTTAAAAATACAACAACAAACAAAAATTATACTTTTTTTTTTGGGGGGGGGGGGGGGGGTTGGATGTGTCAATATTAACGAGATATGACTGTACTATATGAAGGGCCGCAGTCGTTACCTATCCCTATGATCAGCTGCATTCTGAGTCCTAACTCGCGAACACGGGCTTGGAAAAAGAAAGGCGACGAAACAGACATTATACGGATATTTTACAAACATCTTTATTAAATTATATGAATACACCCGTAACGCCGTTGTGTTGGGAAAAATTATGAGCAGCCGTGCATTGCAGGCATTATATTAAAACGTCCATTAAATATGTCTTGAAATGGCTACTATTCACGGGACATCGTATTGTTTATTTATTTATTTCAAATTGACTCGAGGTCAGTATACATTGAAGAGAGGAAGACATTACGTCACCGAACGCTTATTTTCCACCCAAATGCAGCGCTAGCCCTCCACACCAAACTCCAAAATTTCTGAATTAACAGTTATCTTACTTGAACATTGCGAGTGTTTTTCTTAAAATTCGAAAGCTCAGTCGGCTGTTATTTTCCCATTGAAAATCTTTCTGGAAATTACTTTTTAACTTTTTAATAAGATAACGTATAATTCCGAAACCTTGACATCTGGTTGGGACAACTGGTGCTACATGTGGGCGGAGAATGAGCGTTAAGCAATGCGTAACTTACTTCTAAAGAAAAAAAAGCAAAATTTTTAAGGGGAGTTTTTTGTCTTCCCCCCCCCCTCCTCTCTCACTACATTTATATTTTTATATATTTTAATTTTGTATTTTTAACAGCATTACAAATTAGCTGGCGCTACTTTTAATGCGTTCCGCACCTTCCGGCTTGCGATGTCGCAAGTACGATACGTGGCGCCATCGCTGGTCGGTCCCGGCGGGACCACTACTACCTGCTGACCCGAGTGTCGGGGGGGGGGGGGGCCAGGTGCGCCTGGCACATGCCCTGTCTCTCGCTCGCGGCGGCATGTCCGCCTTGTTGGCGTATATCGTCTCGCCCGGCTGTCCGCACCGTGGACGCCTGCCAAGAGAAACGATACAAATTTTGTTTTTACGTTCCGCGTGTTTTGACCCCCCACACACAACGAGGTCACACGTAGATCTGCGACCGTTTATAAAACATTCACGGCCGCGTCGGCTGCTGCTGCTGAGATAGCCTGGATTTCGTGGCGTTCTGGGTACGTTGGTCGCCCACGTAAAGAGTTGACATAGCCAGCTCGCCTGCTGCCGAAGCGACAGAAATGCCCGGCCGCGAAGCCTGGTTGGTGGTCGTTCGCTAGAAAAATTACTAGCGCCACCTTTATTTTCCATGTCCTAAAATGCGTACATCGCAGTATGCGACAACGAGCGACCGTTCAAATTTGTTTAGGGGATACTAAACAGTTGTTTCGGAGAGTGAAAAAAGAGCTTAATTTGTATGAACTTATCCGCTAAAGTTCGCGGGGAAATTGAGCTCACGGTGCAAAGTCTGGCTGTTACGTGATTCCATGTCGTCACATGACATGGTCATGAGACGAGACGTCACGGTGTCAGGTGGCCTCATGTCACGTCATGTACGGTCACGTGGCACCGATTTCCTCGCTATATTTTGCAGGGAACGTGACGTCACATGATCTGACACCACGCGACGTGGTCACATGACGTGACGTCACGGTGTAAGGTCGTGGGTGGTGTCACGTGATATCTTGGCGTCGCGTGACGTGATTCGAGCCTACAGAGCGGCACATATTCCGTACGCGGGTAATGGCAGCGCCACCTTGCGTTTTAGCGTCAGAAGAGATTACAAAATTGGGCGGATTGGCATTAGCATCTTTTATATATTTTATTGCTTCGTTATATTTAGAACCGAATTTCCAACGAATTAGCTTGTCTTTGCCGTTGTCGCGCTGATAGGGGCAGATCGGGTAGGAAGAGTGAGACCGCGCTCGGCCGCTGGGAGAAGCGAGCGATCGTCACGCCTCCCATTCTAGCCCACCTAGGGGTAGAAGAGGAGACGTAACTTCGGCCCTTCGTGCCCCTCTTCGTCATCTTGCAGTTTTGATCGTTAGTGCCGCGTTCAACTCGGTGATTCGACACTTCGGCGTGGCATGAATTTGGCAACGGTGGACAGCAAAGACGTCACCACAGTTTGTTGCGACGTACGCACGCATGTGCACACACGTGTGTTTGCGTTTATGTGTTTATCTTCCTGTGCACGGGTTGTCGAGTACGTTCACGTGTGATGGAGTGCGCCTGTGCATGTAAGTTAGTGTAAATTTATTCGTGTGTGTGTTTGCCTGCCTGCACATTGTTACGTGGTAACTCACAATAGACACACAACTAAACACAAATAAATTTTTTTTAACGGAAATAGCAGTGTTTGTGATAGAAGACCGAAATTTAGTTCATTATAAGTTTATAACGCAGAGTAAACCGAAATAAAAGATAGGAGCATCCACTGCTGGGCTCACACGCTAATGCGGGGAGCGACTGTTTATCAAACGCACAACTAAAACCTGAAAAAAAAAGGAGGGGGGGAAGGAAGGGAAGGGTAGGGAAGGAGAAAGGAAGAAGAACACACGTAGAAAAAAAATTCACTCACGCACACGCCGTCCTTTCCTCGGCTTCAGGTTTTAGTTGTGTTTGCGATTCACCCGCACGCCTGCTGTGCGCCCTCGCTCATCTTTCGAATGTTTATGTCTGGCTAGGCTCTCGAATGGTCGTTTCGGTCCCATGGGCCGCAAGACATTGAGCCCATCTGCGTTGGCGAACTTCATAACATAATTTGTTTTTCCAAGGAAGCTTGTAGGAAGTTCGGAAAAGGGCTCGGCTTCTGTGTTTATGTGAGGTGTCGTCGGTACACACTTGTCTTTTTCCTGTATTTCTGTTTTTTAGTCGGGACTCGGGTAGCTTTGTTCGTTTCGTTGTTCATCTTATCGATTGCAGAAAGAAATTAGATGCGTGCGATTTGTTCGGTTCTCTTGACCCTCGGACTTTAGCCACTGAGAGCGTGGCGTTTCTACTATTGTGCTATGTGTTCGTTGCTTGAGGTCAGTGACCCAAACTCTCTCTTTCTGCAGGGACCAGTGGATAGAGTTGACTGACATGCCCGGTCGAAACAGTGCTTTTCTTGATTCCAAGCTTTAAACTCCTAAATTCACAGCTTTTTTTATGTTTTTTATTTGTAGTTTTGGATTTAGCGGTCTTGGTGGCGATTGAAAGGATCGTGCGCGTTTTCCTCCCCATGAAAAGTTATCTCGTACTGCATCCGTGGGGCAGGGGCTTTGAACGGTATACTATATGGGTGTCTGGAACGAATCTTCCGTTTTGCCTGAGTGATCGCGTAATAATATTCACTGCAGCTCGTGCAGTGCGTGGGCCCTTGGGCCCTCTTGATGTTGTAGACGTAAGTTTTCTTTATAATTTCGTTTTATTCTCTCTTTTCTTTCCTGCTTGTCTCCTCTTGTACACAGCAGCCAAATCGGGGCGAATTCTTACAGTTCGGCTTTTTCTCCAATCTTTGTTCTTCCTTCTTTCTTGTGCCATCCCGTTGTTTTACGCACAGTGTGGGTTTGCACTGATGCTCTTAAATACGTTAGTTTGTGAGTTTGTGAGAACTTTCTTGGAATTAAAGAGAGGGAAAAAATACGACTTTTCTTTATGTAAAAAAAAATAACTTTTTTTAATGAAATGCTTTGTGGCAAGATGGCAATTACCTTTGTCCGTGAAGTTGCATCTGTTCGTTACGTGACACGCAAACCGAAGACAGTTAGCAGAAATTAAAGTTTACGTACGCTAGGAAACTCCATAACACGTGTGCGTGTTTTTTTATGTCCGTCTGTTGTCCGCGGACGCAACACAAAAATTACCAAGTTGAAGAAGACGGGTTCAAACCATAACTGAATATTTGACCGTTCTCGGTTGGAGGATTGGCCCTGGGATGGAGATAAAACGTTCGTGTTTGTCCATAGCTCCACTGCGGATCCATTGGGTCCATTCACGATTTCAACGTATTGCTTGGCTTTATTACGGGAAAGACAGAAACCGTGAAATACTGACACCACACACGGTGCTCTTCTTCGGGTGAAGGGACACGGAGAATCCCGCCCGTCTCAGTCTAGACGCCGGTGACTCTTCGGTCGCTCGCTGCTGTGTTTCCTCCGTGCGGGAGACCTCCTCCAATTAGCCTGGCGGCCAGTCGGGGAAGTTTGGCGTGACGTCACGACCGGCGCCACGCATGGACGCCTGGCGCGCCGTCAACAACCTGCCAGGGCAGGAAGGAAGGAGCGAGGAAGTGAAATTAGTTGCTGGTATCATTATCATTGTTCGGGATGACCTAGCAACAGGAGGGGGAATATCTGGGTTTGTCGGGGAATTAAGTTAGCCTGAGAAGCGTCAGGAAGTCTGGGCAACAAAACATTTGCAAAAGGCAAGAAAACAAAAGACGAAAACAAAAGTATTTTATTCTTTCGTTAAGTCGTGCGTTCTGAGTTCCAGAACGCGATTGTTTAATGCATCCGAAAATTGACAGAGAAATACCGAGTCCCTGTGAAGAAATTACAGATGCTTCATCCCGCTAACGAAGACCGGGAAGAAACATGTATGCGCCAACTACCGCCTCGCAGAAATTGACGTCGCGTGACTTGAGGTCACATGACGAGGTCACGTCACGTTAATTTCTCCGCTACATTTAGCGGGGACATTGACGCGAAGGTTCTTCGTGACAGTTCTTCGTAACAGCTTTTTTTTAATGGAATTTGGTTGATAAAACACATTTTGTGTTAAAATAAATCCTGCTAACCCCCCCCCCCCCCCAATTTAAAGAAGAAAAAAACGCGGATCTCAACTTACACATGATGATGAGGCCCAGGTTGTAGTTTTGACGGCCCGCTTCTGAGAAACGTCGCAAAAATCGGCGATTGCATGTTCGGACCCTCGCGTTGCCATTTTCTCGAGGTCGTAAGAAGGGCATGCACGGAATGTCGACGTCTTTTTGGTCTCCTAGGGACGTCGCGGGGACGCGCGTGCCGGCTCCTGGCACCCGCGTCGCTCGCTCGTCGGCAGCTACACACTGTCGACCGCCCGCATACACGGCGAGAAGACCGACAGGTCGTTAATTCTCGCCTCTTCTGGCTGCGCTCGATGATGCCGGCCGTTGTCGACGTGGATACAGGGAACACGGTGGAAGGCTCTTACGAATAAAGGCACCCTCTGTAGATCATTCTAATAGGGGGTATTCCCTGGTGGCCGTAGCTGAGCTCGCTGCTGCTGAGCACACGTTAACGGCAAGCTTCCACATCCATTCCAACACCCACATCGCACACTGCATCCCGAGTTTGTGCTGTGAGCGGTTACCTGAAATATGGCGTCGAGTAAACACCGCGAACACCGCTATACGGCGAGCAATTGTGTTCCAGAATGCGTCCTTGGGACATCGAAGCGCGAGGACGCCAATCCAAATGAAACATAGAGAAAGCGCAGGGAACGCGCGATCTCGCGAGGCAGTCAAGCACGCTTTGCCATTGGTTGAGGTCGGGGTTAGAGCCACTGCATAAGCTACGCTTCAGAGTAACGACACTTACCCATCTTGGGGCTTAAAATCATGGTTGCCAGTTATCTGAAGATTCATCTGAAATCACAGGAAACGCTTTTCCGTCCTCCACAAATGCTTAAGCAGTTCGCGAGAGAGGAAAGCAATCGTACATGAGCTTCCTAACACTGACTCTAATGCTGAGGAAGTCGCACTTATGAATTATTACGATCGGCAGTTGCGTCTGCTCACCTAAAGAAGCGCGAAACATCACAAGGACGAGGAAGTAAACAGACAGGAGCGCAAACGAAACGACGGCAAGCGACTTAGCAGTCCCGCACACAGCTATGGCCGCCAGTGAATCCTCCCTATTCTCCGTTCGCCCTTGAGCCGACAGTGCGGCAGAGGCTACGTGCTCTTTGGACCGGTCATACGGCTATCTTTAGCCACGTGATCACGCTCTCTCGCCCATACCCTCTCGCAGAGTGAGAGAGGGGTCGGGTGATGAAAGGAAGGCCGTTGATTGGCCCTGCGAGTGCGTATAGCTCCCACTGCACTGTCAGCTGACGAGTGAACGGAGTATGGTGGCGCCGAAAACCAGGACCATGCATCAGCTGTGCCGAGGATCCAAGCGCCCGCTTAGCGCTAATTTTGGTACAATAAATAAACTGACCCCGAACACGAAGTGCAAAGAAGCGGCCGACGAAGCGGTGCGGGCGGCACAAGGACAGTGTAGCCGTTTGCCGACTTTTCATTTTGACTGCAGACGAATTTAGGGACCGACCGGCCGTTTCTCCCTCTCCTGAGAATTTGTTGATCCTCCATTTCTTTCTCGTATATTTTATTTTTGTCAGGACCAGTTGAGTATTTATTATCTTATATAATCTTCATTTAGCTTCCCTTAAAAAAAAAACCCAAAAAAAGAAAATATTTTTTATTAGTCAGGTTGGGACACGCGTGTCAAAAAATTAATGTTACGCGAAAAAAAGTAAACTTTTAGAGCAGTATTGACGGCGTGAGATTTGTTTTAATTTCTGCGCGCAAAGTCCATGGCGTCGCGGAATGGTCGAACACTCTTTCCACCTCAACGTGATGGCCAAGCTGATCCATCTCTCCTCCACTCGTTCGAAATGCCGAGAGTGAAAACAAGTGGTAAGGAGGTGACTACCGACTAAATGGCATCCCGCGCCGTCAGTATTGCTCTAAAAACAAATTCGCGTAAAATTAATTTTTCGACACGCGTGTGCCAACCAAACTGTTTTAAAAAAAATTTTTAGGGCCCTTTAAAAATTTTTTTTTGCAAACTGTTTTGATTAAAAAAAAGGAAATGAGATAAAAAAAGCAAAACACAACGTAGATCTTGCACATTGAAGAGGCAGTGTTCACAAATAAACAGCCATAAAACTTTCAAAAATAGGAAGACAGAAAAGAGAAAGGAGAGGAACCATATTATACTTAAGAATAACCACGTATTTACTGATATTGTCATTTCAACGAGAATACTGCCTTTGGCGAGAATAAAACACCTGGGGATTGTGAGCCTCGTTTGCTACTGGTTGTGAGGCAGGGACTATATGTTTCGGTGTTATGAAGTTCTTCATTTTTATTGTTTTTCAAAGGGTTGACGGGGACTTATTGCCAGAGAGGGCGCCGTGTGATCGAGATTAAGTTGCACTTCAAAATTATTCCTCAGTCCTCCATTGATTCGTACCAGATACCCTTCGTTAATTTAGCACGTAAAAACAAACAACAACAACAAATTTGACTTTGATCGTTTAAATCTGTCTTTTCTCCTGTGTCCGAACAAATAGACCTATTGGTATATTACCCAAGCATCAAGTAGGATGCAGGGGTTGGTGTCCCACGCGCCGCACGTGCTGGCCTCAGCAGTAGTAACTTTTCCAAAGCAAATGCGTAAAACAAATGGCATCTGGCACGAGCGTTCGTCAACGCTTTATTTTGGTTATTTACTTCGAATCTTTTATACGGGGAAGGCGTGCGCGTGTGGCGCGTGGAACACCATTCCCTGCATTCTCCTTGATCCTTGGGTAATATAGCAAATGGTCTATTGCATCCAATGGCTTTGACCGTGTTCATATCTCTTTTTATAGTTATACTAAAAATAGTTTCTTAAGCCCGATTTGATATCTAGTAGCACAAATTCGAGGGAAAAAAAAGTGCTCTAAATGCTTATCTAACGTTTTCAACTCTTTTCGCGCTTGGGAGTGTGGTCACCTTGGCGCTCTGCCGACGCAGCTAATCACCCGTCGGTTTCTTTGTAACCAGTCGCAACTTATGCGGAAAGGACAGATACGAATCGCAGCTATGCAGTGAACCAGCACCGCCAACTCTGTAAAGGGGCACGCCCGTACGTCTTCCAGGGCCTCGCAGAGTCTGGTTTCGCATACGTTTATTTTCTCCTGTGCTTTCTCGAACGCCGTTGCCCAGTATATAGAGCCAGTGTTACCAACCAGGTAGGTCGCGAACTTCTGTCGAACCTTGAGATGCGACTGATTTGGCGAAACCTTAAGAACTCTCAGGCAAAGTTCGACCAATCGGTCGGGCGCATACGAAACGCGTCGTTGGAATCATTAATCGCCACTGTTCTATTTTGCTAATTAACGTTAACTTGTGACCTTTGCGAATCATTATTTTATTCTCATTTAACTTATTGTCATCTTGTTTGGGGTACTTCAACAATTACTTTTATTAAAAAGCTCTTCTTGCTGCAAAAAAAAAGAGGATATTGAGAGGCATGTATAATCTTCCACATAACTTCTATACTGCTGCTTTATGTAAAAGAAACTATAATAAAATTAATATCTATAAATTATATCGATACAGACTATGTACAAGTTTTAAAAGTGAAAAAACAAAACAAAAAAACTTGGGGGTTTAAGATTTTCTTGACAAACCTCTCGTCGCTGAGGGTAAACTTACCACCATACCCTACCCGTAACACGGAAACAGAGGAAATGCTCACTCGGCGAAGAATATATGGTTCTCGTATGCTAAATTTCACACTACCTCATTTATTAAATAGTCTCTGTATCAATGATGTGAATCTGGACGCCCTACCATTTAAAGACTTGAGGTTCCATTTTTTGTAAATGATTTCGGCAAAGTATGCGTTTTTGTTTGGGATATTCAAGTTTCTCTAGGCGTATGATTCTTTTTTTTTTTTTACCTTAGTTTATTTGAGCGTGTATCGTGTTGGTTTCTATGTATGATCTTTCTCCACTTGATGTTGACCATTGTAGGGGCCCGAGGATTCGTCAAGCTGTATACTCCAGTTTTGTTTCCCCCTTGGGCTCCCCATCGTAACCGATGGAAATAAAAGTTATTACTATTATTATTATTAGTATTATTATTATTATTATTATTATTATTATCATTATTATTATTATTATAGGAGTGGGTAATATATAAACACGGAATCTTTTTATTGAATGTGTACGACTCCCAGATCATCAACAATATTAGTGAGCATCGCGTAACTGAGCTCGTCTGAACCGGCTACTTTGGCAGGTACAGCTGGCGTCCGTAGGTATACAACTCGCCGAGAATGCTTCGCCAAAGGCGCTTTAGCATCGCCCACAAGATTATATATATATAAATAAAAATACGAAGCATTACTTGAGTGAGAAAGAGAGGGCACAATCTGAATAGGTTCTTTCGCATCGTTGCCCATCGCATCTTGTGAGCTGCATCGCGATTCCGCCCCCCCCCCCCCTTTTTTGCCTTCCATCCCTCGTAATTCCGAATAAGTAGAATGTATGGAAGTAAAAGCAACATCGTCATCCGCGTGCGAGGCGGAGGCGAACCAAAGAGAAGAAAACAACAAAAATATCCTCCCCGTGAAACCTGAACCTACAGAAACGCGCCGCCAAATTTCAACAGCAACAATTCCGCGCTGCAGCAAAGAAGTTCTTCTCTCGCAGTCGCGGGTACCGCAGAAATGGGCGAGGGCGAAAGCCACGACCGGCCACGCGGGCGGGACGAACAACGCGGCGGCGGCGGCATCCCTGCCAAACTTTGGGCTTTAGGAAGAGGAGTTCGTTCGAGCGAGCGTAAGCAACGACAACACACAACAGTCCGGCAGCAGCGGCAGCAGCAGTTTGCGGACGTTGCCAGCGCTCCTCCTGCCGCGCCATGCGCATCACCAACAACACCACCACCGCCGCCACCACCACACTGACACAACAACTAACCAACCTCGCGTGCTCCCCAAAAGAGACAAAAACAAATATACTCCCAAACATCCCAGAGGCACGACGTTTGGTTTTGGAGGCCTCCCTTTCTCTTTTCTTCTGCCGTCGAGTAAGAAAAACCGGTCTCCGTTATTATCCTAATAACCCCTGGAGGAGGAATCGCATGTCCCTCTCCTTCTCTTTCCATACCCGAAGCAGAAGGATGACGGGGCGAAAAATAAATAAATGGGAGCTCCTAGGAACGTCTGTGCCCTCACGCACGCACACACTCGGATGCACGATAAGAATCGGTGGGGGGCTTCAAAGCTTGCTGCTGTCTCTGCGAAAGCCGGGCTCCTCTTCTGTGCATGGTCCGGTCCGTCATCGGGACCCGTCATTAGGTTCTCCCCCTCTCACCTCCCCCCCCCCTTTTTTTTTTTCCTTTTCTTTCTTGGTTCTCTGAACTTTCTTGCCCCACAGATACCCCCTCGCTGCTTTCGATGTGCCAGGAAAGCTTCTTCTAGAAGCCTGCCTGCCTCCCTTTGGGAAGCTCCGATTGTGTGTTTGTTTGTGTGTGTGTTTCGGGGAGACATTCAAATTGGTGGACAGGAATGATGAGGGCCACCTTTTTGTTCTCCTCTACGCTTTTTTTTTTCTTTTTGTGGGTGTGTGCTTTTTTTCGAAATTACGGACACTGCGTCAGATGGAAGGCGAGCGACGGATGGATTGGTGGACGGACAGGATGGCTGGATGCTCGAAAGTACGAATTACCGCCTCCGGGCAGGCTAGAGGTCCGTGTGTGCTTGCCGAGTACCACCTACTAGACAAAGGCCTGCTCATGACGTCATCGCTTATGGACCCTCGACCCGCCCCAAGCGTCGCACTGGAGGCGATGCTGACTTAGGCTAGGCGGCGCTGCTTGGGTCCGCTTGTGATGACGTGTGTGGGAAAGGCACCGGGCCTTGTCTTCTAGTTGGTATTGGCTCGCTTTGGAAGGAGGAGGAGAAGTATAGAGAAGGCGTTAGGAGGAAGGCATAGTTTTACTTTTTATTGTTATCGTCCGGTTCCGAGTTGTGCGCGAGGAGCGCCGGTTGCGGGCCCAAATTGTCGCCCTCCCGGTAATTTTTGTTTCTCGGTCTGTCAATGATGAGGGGGGAAAGGGGGGGGGAGGGGGGAATTACAAGTCGGGGTTTTCGGTGAGGTGGGGACCCGGTTTTCTTCGTAACGCGCGCAGGCGGCTTCTTCGAAACGGAAACGGAAACATTAGAGTGCAAAGTAGAGTGCTGGGGGACCAACTGTAGCCGGGAGGAACCCACGCCAGACGAACCGGGGGAGAATTCGACGAGTGTCCTATAGTTTTCTTGCGTAGGAAGGAAAGACGGATTTCTGTCTTGAGTTTGTCTTCTTCGAAGCGTCCTAAACTGCACGCAGGTGCGTGTAATAAACAGATTGCGTTGACTCAGAGTAAGTCAGGTGATCGGCGTTTCAGAAGAAACAACAACGTTGTTTGTTGTTGACAGTACCTTTCACCAAACAGGAGAACCTGTTTTATTCTTCAAAAGCAATAAACAAACAACAACTGATTATTAACGCGAATACGTATCGGCGTCTTGCGCACTGTTTTATTGTGTATTTAGCGCTACCTCTCTGACGGCATCGAGTGGCGCAACATCGAGTGACATTTTTTTATTTGCACATGTCTCGCGTTTTGCACGAAACGTGGGTGCTTGTCTTTAGTCCGATGTATAGTTGACCTGAAATCATTGTTACGTAAACCAAAGCAAAGCGCAATAGAAAAAAATAATCGTGAAAACGTGCGTTATATTTTTTCGACTAGTCGATTTCAGTAAAACATGGTGGCAATATAGATACACCAAAAACGAGGGAAAAAAAGATAGAAGTGTCATCACTGTGCCAGAACCGGATTCCGCCGAAATGGAGAACGAATGCCTCGGGATTTCATAAATGTATCAGCACTCAACAAGGGTCTCGCGAGAATGGATATATTATATTTCTGTCAGCTTATCACTATCACTTCCCTTCTTTCCTTCTCCTCCTAAAAGCAGCGTAAGAGAAGAAAATGTGGTTCCATAACCGCAACGATCATGTCGCTACGAATGTAATAAATAATTATGATAATGCCAATAATAAACATGCCGGAGCGAGAAAAAAAAATAAGAAAGAGATAGAGATTGCGAAAAGCAGCCTAGCGTATACAAGCAGAAAGAAACAAAATTGGCACTGCCATTATGTGAAGCCATCAGTCCAGCGGTCGACTCAACCGGGCGACGTTGTTTCAGCGGCCGGGCATTCCGAGAGTTTTCCCGCCGATAACGAGCGTCCACTTTTTTTGTTAAATAATCGTCACGGGATGGCGCTGCCTAGAAGGGGGCCTGCGGCTACGCGCGGCAGGTCGGCGGCGGCTCTTTTGCTGCACTCTGCTTCTACCTTACGACGAACCGCTGCGGATGCTACGAGCCATCGGAGCCAATCCAAAGCCGTGCGAGTGTCACGTGAATTTCAGAGAGACGCGTAGCCACGTGACAGGTTACCATCGCCGGATTGGCTGGGAGGGTCCGTGGCGGTCCACCGCGAGGCGAAACGAAGTGCAGAAGACGGTGTCGTCTGTCTGTCGCTGAGAGGAATGCCGAGCGTTCGCTCCTCTTCTTCTCGGATAACCATCGCGACCCGAGGGGCGGCTGAGGTGCATCCATTCGCCTCGCTACGTGACAGTGCGACTGAACAGGGAAGGGGGCTGAGTCGCTGAGTGCAGCGGGGCAGCGTAACGGGCGCTTTGACGCTCGACGCGCAAAGATGGAGAGCGGCGATCGCCGTGCGTTGACGGCTCTCGACGGACGCTGGTCAACTCAACTACAACGTGAAAGGGCCACTGAAGCTAAAGCCGCCTCGACTCAAACATTTTTTTTCTTTGTTCAATAGGGTCGATAATGCCGTTTGGTTTTCGCGGAATTCTTGAGATGTACCTTTTTTCCTTCCCCGGAAAATACGCGAAGAATTGAAGGAGAGCCCCTCGAAATTATACCAGAATTTTCGAAAAACAGGTCGAAAAACAGGTAAAAGGAGGATCTGACGTTATCGTGGCTCTCGGCGTAGCTGGGCAGATCGTGCAAATGATGGGCGGATGGGAAATACTAAGGTCCCTTTATCAAGCACGTCTCGTGTGCTCCCCTTCACTGGCACCCTGCGTCCGCTGGGAGCCGCTACCGATCGCCCAGCGAACAGCGCCGCGCGCAGCCACTTTTGAAGTCAGCGTAGGGAGAGCGGTAGAGCTCCGCCGCCGCTCCCGCTGCTCCCGCGCTTCCGCCAATGTGGTAGCCCAAGCAGGCATGTCGACCTTGCAACACCCGACCGGTATACCACTGCAGTCGAGCTGCGACTGCCGAAGTCGCTTCCCGATGAGTACGCGCGACGCCGCCGCGAGAGCAGCGCGTACCGGCCACTGAGTTAGATCTGCAGGGTGCCCATAGTACGATGATTTCATCGGCTGTTTCATCGATTCGGGGGACAAGAAACCAACTGTTTTAGACAGAACTTAGTCAAATTTGCGTGGAATGGTTATGCTATAAGTATACAATTTAACCGTGAAATTCACTGCAAGGTCAGTTTATCCACTGCATCGTACCTGCTTTGTAGCAATACGTGGTGCTGAGTCCATTTACCGCTGGATAATCTTCACCTCCTTACGCAGTATACTGATCATGTGCCGTCGTTTGTGAGCATTTTGCGTCTCTACAGATCTGCCATTTGCACTTGCCTATAAGAACCCTGCGGTCAACGCTGCGTTGTTAGCTGGAGCTCCAGCCACACAGACGTCACCTAACGTGCGTAATGGCAAGCTTCCTAGTGGGGACTATCTGTAAAAGCCTAAAAAAAAAGAGTGATTGTGGGTGATTGCGTAAGACAAATGGAAATTTTAAATATATATTCGATAAAATTCATACACTGGGAGCTACAACTTGCGATCAGTTTCATGCGCTATCTATGCGCTCATGAAAAGCGGATACCCTGTTCTGAGGATTATGATGCCTAAAATGTAGTCACTTGGACACTAGCCGAGAAAAACTTCGAGGTTACACTGGAGATGATGATGATGATATAAACTTTTATTTTAAATATCGATATATCCGAGGATGGGTGGGGCTCCAGACAAACATGAAATTATCTACTGCACCGAAGGTGTTGCACATACGTTTGTAGGTGGGTTAAACGACTACTAGAAGTCCTAATTGAACTGGGAATAATTGGAGCAAGTCTGAATAACAAACACGAACGAAAATACAGGCTCAAATACCGCCAAGTTTGATGACTAATCAAACTAATTAAAACAGAATAAAAAACTGGGAATTTACGCGAGTTTTCCTCCGCACATTGTTCGCCCGAGGGAACAAGCCGTCATTTAGTCGAGGTTGACATAAATCATCCTGTCACCATAATTCCTTGGGTCAATTGTTTGCTTCAGAGCCCATTGTTTGTTTCCCGCAACGCGTGCGCTAGCCCCCTTCGCGCAAACTCGCCCACTAAACTCCGTTCACCCCTCAGCCGACAGTGCGGTGGGAGTTACGCGCTCGCAGGACCAATCAACAGCCTCCATTTCATCACGTGACCCCGCTCACCGCGCGTGCGAGTGTATGGGATGAAGCGTGAACACGTGGTAAAAGACGGGCGTACGACCGGTCCAACGAGCACGTCCTAAAGCTCGCAGCGCTGTCATCCCTCCTTCGGGTAAGTTATCCCCCCTCATGTTTCACCGCCCACGTGACACTTACTTTCATCGCCGTGACGGCCGTGACGACGGTGACGACGCCTCGCTTTCGAGTGTAATTTATACTATCTACTTCTTCCGCATGAAACCCCGCGCCGCGAAACGAATGGCATTGTCGCGGAACTTTTATGTATAAGAAGCGGTGGGGGGGCGTCTCAGAGTGGGACAGACCGGCGGCATGCTGCGCGAGAGCTGTTTGCCGTCGATGCTCGCGCGACCGTATATTGCATACGCGTGCGAGGTTCAGGCTCTCTCGCGACACCGAAACCCTAACCACCAGGAAAGAGTGAAAGGAATTATACGACATGCGTGTCTTTGGGCTACACTCCGTTTCACAGTAGGTCTATCAGTAGTCAACGCATCGTCTTTGTGCGTTTTGCTGTAACCAGATAAACCAACCGTGCAAAAAATAAAAATAAATAAAGAAAGAAACACGCACGATTAGTCCGCATTCGCTGTGTGCGAGATTGCTTTAGCTGGTGACAGCAAGCGCGGCAAAGACGACAAGTATCATGACGATGCACTTTTATCGCCGCTTGATTGGCTACGCCGGATCGTAGCTTCGACTGCGCTCGGACTTGAAGTCAAACGAGCAGAGACGGGGATTCGTCGTAGAGGGTACTCAAGCTAAAATAACGACGAACAACTAGGTAGATCGATGACAAACACGACAGAGCGCGACTGCAAGCTTCGCGTCGAGGGGTTTTCGCACCGCTACCATCTCACGCATGCCGAAGAGACGATTGGAGAAAAGTTTCCAGAGCCGCGACAGGGTTTCAACTTTCGTCATCGTCGTCGTGCCGCTGGTGGTTTGGTGCAGGGATCGGTGGGTCAACAACACTGTGGTATTATGTGTCCGACTTTTACTTCTTTTGTGTGTGTTTGTTTGCGTTCCCGGCGTGTGTGTGTGTGGTGAATGCGGCGTGGTGGTGGTGTGTGCTGCTGCGTGCGTGTGTTTGTTTGTTTGGGACGTCTGTTTTAGGATATAGAAGGATGACCTTACCCGAGCCAGCCGTTCAAACAAGGCCCTTCTCGTGTGTTTTTTTTCTTCTTTTTCTTTTGTATTTGCGAGACAACGGCGATCATTCTCGGCCTAATCCCCGCGAAGGCTGAGATGCGACGCCGTATATATATCTCTGCATATACGTACGCCTTTTCACGTCGCCTTGTTTTCGAGGAAGGCAAGTGGAGCAGTAAGTACCCCGTGAGAAACAAAACAGGAGGAACGCGAGGCTGCAGCAGCGCGCCTCCGATCCCCGGAGCCTGTTTGTTTGGGGGTCGTCCGGTCTCAGCCGCCGCGAGACAACCAGTCCCTCCCCGCGGCCGCGGCGAGCGAGTGAACGCGTTTACGATGTTTGAGCACGCAGCCCTTGACGGCGCTCACACCGCCCGTACATCGTACAAGAGACTGTCGGCAGACTATGTCTGAGGCGTGGTTATTTTTTTAATTTGTTCCTTAATGGTTGGTCCTCTCAGATTGGCTATACAAAACCTTTCTGCGGACATGCTCCGAGTATGGAGCGAACGCGTGCTTCGAGCATGCGTGAGGCGCGGTACTTCTGTCAGCATGTCCAGCAGGGAGTGTCTTTTGTATGTCGTGTACATGAGCGGTGCGACGGCGACTTTGCAGCTAGCCGCTGGCTTGAACCGTGTGTACGCTGGAAAGGGATCGCTTTCGCTCATTGATGCCGCGAACCGGCAGCGGTTCGAACTCGAGCAAGTTCGAGTTTGTCGAACTTATTTGTTTTGTTTACCTTGTCACATGAATCAACTAATTAACGCATTAAAAAGTACGCTGCGCGACACTGTTAGCGCGAACACGAGACGTCGGCCTCGCTTTTTCTCATCATCGCTTCGAAATGCGTACTGGCGGGCATCAAAATTTACCGCTGAAGTTAGTACCCGAGCGGAGCAATTTCCACCACTATAGTAGTTTTGATGACGGTCCTTCGAAATCTAAAATAAGTAAAAGCACACACACACAAAAAAACAAAAACAAAAAAAAAAACGATGAAAGCCGTTTTGTGTGTGCTAGCAGCTAGCGTCGCCGAGATGCATCTATGTTGACTTTTCTTGTATATGTAGACATCGGTAGTCATTTTATAAACTATAGAATAAACTACTTTATAAATTATTTTCCCTCAAATTTATAAGTTTTGCGTAAAAGTCGGGCAGCGTTGTCTGTAAGTAGAACTAACATTAAAAAGAAGCGGAGGTGCTCGATCTTCTTTTTTTCTTGACTAGGCGGCGCAAGTTACCGCCGATGCAAAGGGTATAGCCAATACATCTATAGGTGGTATTCACTGGCGGCCATAGCTGACTGCGCAGCTGATCAGCGCGTGGCGAGCTTCCACAGTGTTTTCTGATTTTTTTAATGTGCATGCCACACCATTAAGATTCCCGGACTTGGGATGTTATAAGTGTGAGAGCCCGTCCTTAGCAAGAGATCGTGATGTATCCCATTCCTTTAATAAAATACGTTTTCCCTCACTCACTCATGCCCAGCAGAACAGTGTACTCAAACATGGCGTCCAGTAAATACCTCCTATAGAGTTCTTTTTTTTCCCCTTCGTTCTTAGTCACGTGGGTTCTATATCTGGTATGCGGGACGAAGAAATAAGACATTTCAACCTGGAATTTACGAGAAAATACAGCTGAGGCAAAACAATAATGTGTGACGATCACGGATTTTTGCGCGAGCACCTTGCAGCGGCGTGGAGAGATTGAAACGATGTTTTAACGCATACCACAAGTAACGACATTCAAGATATGGCTGCACCCTTGTGCGAAAAAGGTATACGGGAAGTATTCAATGGCGGTCAGAGCTGTGAGTTCTGTGGCGAAGCGCGTGCTCTCAGTAGGCGTTCTCAAGATTCCTTTCACGCCGTCGATGCTTTCGGTCATAGCAGGCGATAAGTTGCTTCAACCACAGCTCCCTGCTGATGACGACATGTGGACAGAATTTTGCTAAAAATTCGAAAGTTCGCCGACCAAGTCGAACTAGTCGAAGTTCGAAAAGTTCGTGACATCTCTACTCATAACCTCGCTCCTGCCTCAGCCGGCGTTTGCCGACGATCGAGAGTGGTACGGACGAGTGGTACGGCCTTCTTTGCGTTTGGAGCTCGGCCAGAGGTTCTGGCGAGGAGCAGGACAGCAACCGTCTGGTCCGAGTCTGCCGTTCAACGTCGGCTGTCTGTCAGCTCGCCGTTGGGAGCCCCGGCGAAAGGGCGGTAATATACGCGCCACAAGACCGCCGCGAGAACGTTGGCCACGTGGCCGTCGACGAGGGAGCGGGGTCTAACGAGAGACCGAAAGATGCGTCCGACGTACCGGACTCTGATCTTCGACATGTTTGCGTCCAGCTGGGCGAACGATTCGAGAGCATGTTTATAAGGCAAAGAGTTCACGAATCCATTTACGACTGCTGCAGACGTTCGCACGCACGCACACAGGCACACACGACACACACACACACACACACACTCACAGACAACGGGCCTGTGTTTCTTCAGTGCTTCACTACAGAGTACGTCGAAGTGCGACAACATTGCGTGTCTTCTATGAAGGCCATATTCCTCCGATTAAATTTCGACGAACCCTATTAGAGCCGAGATATTTCGGTGGCGCCCTAGGACCCCGACATTTTGAACATCGGGCCTCAAAGTAGGTGGGGGGGGGGGGGTCCTAGGTTCGATTCCTCTTAGGAAAAGTTCGGAATTTTATGTCTTCTTGGTTGATCTCCTTGTCACTCTTCCGGGCATCGTATGTGTTTCGTGTTACAGATAAGAATCCTTTGAAGAGGCTGCACGAAGAAATGTAAAAAAGAAAAATGCTGGCACAGCGACGGTGTTTAACGAGACCGTCATCAGTGCCGGCTTGCCAGAAGAGTTGAGCATGGAACGAGTATCATCCGCATCGCACGCGTGCTTACGGGTAGAACGAGAGCGGATGTGACTGTCTCATTTGCTAGCCTTTGGAGCGAGCGGGCTGATGCAGTTGTTTTGTTTTGTTTTTCGCGTTATTTGTGTGGTCCCGGAACAAATGAAAGATCTACCTACCAACTGAGCGCAGGTACTGTTTTTCTTCTCTCCGTCCAGTGACATCCCATCTTCCTCTAATCCTTCTCTCCCTCCTTAATTTCCTCCTCATTCTCGAGTGGAGTGCGACGCCAGTTAGGTCAAACCTTCCCCTAATCCCAATATATAGATACTGGTTCGTCATATGATTTAGAGTTTCCTTACCCGCATTCGACGTATCTGTAATTAAGAAACAAAATTCTCTAAAAAAGGAGAAAAAAAAAAAAAAGGAAAGGAAAAAGTCGTATTGCTGCCTGCTGCGTTTGTGCGGTTGGCCCGTGCGGTTTGGTCACTTGCCAAAGCAAGGCGCGCTCGCGTGTTCTTCGTAAATATTTGCAAATGTGCAAATATCGGAACCGTCTGTACCATGCCTCATTTTTTGTGTCTTTAGTTCCCTGGTTTCCTGCATAGTTTTATAGTTACGATCAGGGGCCCTCAATTCAAACAAGCAGAACTTTTTTTTTTTTACTATTATTTAATATTGCAAAAAAAAAAAAAAAAGCTATAGGAGTCATAAACAGTCGGCTTTTCACCATCTGGGTATCGATATTGGGAAATCGCGCCGTGACTGCCAAAGTTGTCTACTTTGGAAGTGCCACTTCAGAAGCTTCGAACCATGAGCTTGCGTTGTGTTTGCGTATAGTATTTAGTTCTATCGATCTAGGGTTGCTGTTGCAGGACGTCCTTCAAACTCGTTTGTAATCCAAAGTAATCCTCACCTTAAAAAAAAAATAAAAAAATAATATGTCATTAAAGCATATTAAAGCGGCTCTGTTTTAGAAGTATGCTATGCACACGAGTATCTATAGGCTCGTCTGTCGGTAGCGCTTCTGATGCAGTGTATCACCATAAAAGGGAGTCAAGTATCGAAATACCTGGTTTCGCCTATTAAAGCATCCGTATTTAGTTTTCTAACGGCCTCCTCTCACTAAGCGAGCAAATGAACCGCATTCAGGGTAAACTGCGCTGTGAAGCGGCGAATGCTTTATACATTATAACGGGCCCTAGACTCTTCGTACACAAAGTTGGGGCCGAAGTTGAAGACGATGACGCGGCGCTTTTGTAGCCGAAGTCCAATCGGCGCGCTCCGAGAACTTTCGGCTTCAACTTTGTCTTTGACAAGTCTAGAGCCCCAGGAATCGAACCCAGAACCTCTCGGTCCACAGCCCGCGATGCTCCACCTCTATCTTTCTATACGTGCACCGGCTGATCTATGTATATACTCCCTAGTTACCTACTACAACAGTTCACGCATGCCGATATTCTGCGTGGTCGCATGGGTGCGGAGGAAGGTGATGGCTAGAGTAAAACGCGTCATTCACTTTCCGAAGCGACTCCTTAATGTCTTCTAGACAAACCTAAACGAATTCCATGCATCATAGGAAGTTTTGTTCCTCTGTTTTGGTGCACAAAACACGTGCCACTGTTAACAGGGGCGGATCCAGAACTCCGTTTTTCTTGGGGGGCGGAATTGTTTTTTGGGATACTTTTCTCCCATTTTGGTTGCTTGTGTTCACCAGCGAGTTGCCCCCGAGTAAAGTGCGAGGAGGGGGACTCGCGAGGAGGTACGACGTCCTGCTTTAGGAGGGCCCTTCCCCCCGCCCCCCCCTCTGGATCCACGACAGCCACTGTAAGGAAGGTAAGAACGTGGTTTTTTCGACATGTTGGTTGCTTATTTGACCAGCTAGGCCCTGGAAAAGTGCGGACGAACTCCAGAACACGAATCCTACTTCCAGAATGGACCTCTCCCCTGCCCTCCCCCTCCCGAACAACAACAAAATAAAAACCCCGATATCTTAGAAACTCTGACGTTTATGCGGAATCCCCGTTATAGCGTGAGCCGGGAAGTCTGCTCGTTCTCTCGTATAACTGCGGATGAAGATATAAGTAACAATAATAAATAAAAAGAAAAGAGACAAAGCAAGGCCCTGGTCCAGGGTTCCTTCCAGGGCCGTCTCGCACGCCTGGGTACAGTGGGCGACCCTCGCCGAGCGAGCGGTCCCCGGTGCGGCTAGGATGCGAGATCCCGTCGGCCTGCTGCCTCCGCTGGTCTGGCGGCGGCGGCGGCAGCAGGACCGGCGGCGTCCTCGATGCATGCGACCGATAAGGTCCTTCTCCCCCGCCCGCCGCTGTCTCGCCGTCGTCGCCGCTGTTGCACGCCGGTTCCGAGGACGGCTGGCCTTTTCTGCGATGTGCACCCGGATGGTGCGTTGCCGGGAAGAGGGGCCTCTCTGTCCACGGCTTCGGAGCAGACGCTCGAGGGGACATCCGCGACGTGCGGGGCGTCGTCACGTGGGGTGGGGAAGATTTACAGTCGTCATTTCCGAGTGGTTCAAGGCTTCATTGTGTGTCGGCCGCAGCACACATATCACGGGCTCTTTCACATTGGAGCGCGGCCGACGCTGCGGTTTAACGGAGCCAATCGAGCAGCCCCAAAAGTGCGTTGTCATGGAGTTCGTCGTCTTTGTGTGTTTCCACTGCAGCGGCTGAACCAATCACGAACAAAAAACAAGCCGCGATCCCGCGCTCTTTTTTTTTTTTTTTGCGCCTGATTGGTCTAGTTGGTGATTAATCGGCCAACCGGAGCAGCTCCTGCTCTGATTGGGTTTGTCGAATCGCAGCGCTGGCTGCGTTCGGACTCGATGTACTCTCATGGCTTCCCCGAGCTCTCGAATTTTCGTGACCGTCCTTGCCTCTACGTAAGGTGTTCTCCCAGTTTGTGGACTACCTTTAACACTATCCGAGCCATCCATCGATGCATACCTATGAGCCAAACACTTCCTGGCACGATTCGATATGTTGTTTCCAAGCTCTGTGGAGGCTCGTGAACTGCTTTACTGCTTCAAACGTGAGGACCGAGAGAGGTCGCCGAGCTATCAGTCGAGGCAGGTAAGGGTTCGTTTGGGACATAGCGCGTATGCGATTTCTTGACGAGCAAGAAATAAGGTAAGCGGCCCAATCGTGTTTTATGTGCAGCGTGGCTGGCTTAGAAGTGTTGCTCGGAGTTCCTGTATTCACTCAGTCAAGAACGCGCAGGACCTGCAGCACTGCTCAAAAACGCGACTGCCCCGTACACGCTGGAAGGTCAAAGCGTTATCGAAAGGTTCGCGCTGGGACGACTGGAAGACCTCCCTGCCGTTCTAGCCGCATGTCGGTGACCATACCGTTGCCGTGCAGGTGACAACAGCGTTGCTCACGGCCGGTCGTCTTTTGTGTTCCAGGAAGCAGATCACGTGCGCGTGCAGCGATCGGAGCACTGCCTGGCGCAGGACACGACCCGCTGCAACACTACGTCCATGTGCTACACCCAGTACCTGCAGACGTCGGACGGGTCGGACCCGCGCAAGCAGGGCTGCATCAATAGCAAGACGCCGCTGCTCTGCGAGAACCGCAGGCCCGCCGTCCACTCGGCCGCCCGCTGGCCGCATCTGGTCTGCTGCAGCCAGAACCTGTGCAACCTGAACGTGCTGCTAGCGCCGCCGGGTAAGCTCCCGCCCATGCGCCATCCACGTGTCGTCTCAACATAGAGTCGCGCCATTAGCGGCGATATGTTTTGGTGGCGCTCTCCTATGGTTCCCTCTCGTGACGTCATTACCTTGGGAACAACAAGTTCGATGGTGTTTGCAATTAGCATGGTGGAAGCTTGAAATAATTGCACTCTGAAACCAACACTGCCATCACCGTCAAAAATGAAGCTCTTACATAACTCTTATTTCTGTCGATGAGAAATCCTTTGATGACGTCATAGTGAGCACTCGGCCAATCGTTGAAGGCCGACCACAGCGACGCTTTCGATTGCGCACGTCGCCAATAGGCTTCGCTCGGCACTCCGTTGCTCGATGCTCTTGTGGGCGCCGCAATTTCGGTGCTTAGTGCAGAGCGGCCGCAAAGGTGATAGTTACGATTCGAAAACGGTGACTTTCTGAGCTCTAGATACGATGTCAGGAGTTCGTCGCGGACTGTTTTATTAACATTTCTTGAGGACGGAATTCCTTTCCTGCGATTCCAGATAAGCGTCAGACAAGGACAGATGATTTTTGAGCACCGAAGATGTCCGATGTGTCCGTTACTCTGAAAACCTGATTTAGTGGCTCGATCTGACAATCACAACATTTGGTTGCGTGACTTGCACCCCGAGTACGGAGTCCTGTGGGCTCGAAGAGTGTGGTAGTGTTTTGAAGGTGTCGAAGGCATCCAACCACCATCGTGGATCTCTCGTAATAGAGCGTAGAAGGAAGCGTTGCTGTGTCTCGGCGAGATATAAGTTATAACGAAGAAGAGATCTGGGCAAGACCTAGCGTGCACGATACTTCGCTTTCATCTTATGTTGTACCGCAGCAAAGGCTAGAGTGCGAGCTCATAGCGCCGGAAGCTGCTCTGGGTCACGAGAGCTTGTGCCGCCGAGATGTGCCTCAGAGCAAGGAGCTGCGCTTGTAGCCTTTCCTGCGGTACATCATAAGGTAAACAGAGTATAGCCCAGTTCATCTGCCGAACTCTCAGAGCGAGATCTTGGTTTTAGTGTTTATTTGAGACTGTTTATTTGATGGGTAAACTCATTTGTGTCTACGCCGCAGGCGTTCTAGGTAAGACTTACGATATATCAGGTCATATAGGCACATCCATATGCGAATGGCCCCAAAGGCGAATAAATACTACTTTAATTAATTGGTTAAATGTTTGATCAGCCAACAGCCCCTAACCGGTCTGAAATTGTGTGGGTGTGTTGTGAGTGCGCAAGCGCATCTCAAATCCCTTCAGAATCACATACTCATGTTCGAAACCTATATATTCACATATACTTGTTTTACCTCACACTGTTATTTTCGGCTTAAAAGCCGAACAGTATGAGCATCCGTATGTCCTCTTCTATTATTCTTCTCTAACCCCTACTATATCCACTAAAAAAAAATGCTTATCAATTTTGAAAGCTAAATAATGGGAGCCTAAATTGGTCACACACCATGTGTTTAAATCCTTACGACAAGGTAGTCTTCACTACATTTCAGCGCTAGCTCAGGGACTGAAGCCTCGTACAGGGGTAAATAATCAGCCATTCTTCACGGCGTACCACCAGTCATCAATACCTCAAACAATTATTTGTCGCAATCTCCATTGCTCACACACGCCTGTAGGTCAACTTACAATTGAAAATGAGCGTGTTGGTTAATGGATACAAACCTGAAAGTAGTAAAACAGCGAGACGTGGCGGGAACAGGACATCTTTCATTTAGCAACAACATAGAATCATGTTGTTGCTAAATGAAAGATGTCCTGATTCCCGTCACTGGTCACTACGCTGTTTTATACTTTCAAGTTTGTAAGGTCAACTTATAAACGTGAGCAAAGCACGCGCCATTCTCACAAACGCTGAAGACAGCACCGATTAGAAACTCCATGGAAACAAGTGAATGTTTTCAGGATGCGATGTCAAGATGTTCACTTATTAGTCACGCTTTGCTTATTCTTTCTGAAATGTGTGTTTTTGCAGTCAGCCAGCCAGACCTGCAGCCTGGGATGCCTGGCCTCACCCCCAGCAACAACAGCGGCCTGTCCTCGGGCGAACCCACGACGACGGCGCCACCGCCCTCGCAGAGGCTCTTGAGTCCCGTGTTCCTGGCGGTGCTTGCCGTCGGAGTGGGCAGCCTGGCCGTGGTCGCCCTTGCCGTGCTCGCCGTTCTGCGACGCCACGCGGGGCTCCTGGGCACGCGCTACGTCAACAGGAGCTCCTACCTCAAGGGACGCCGACAGACGACCAACGACGATCCCACGGCGCTGTCGCTGCCACTTCCAAACGGTGGCACCTACGACAACAAGCTGGCCGTCGTGTCCCTAGCCGTGCAGTCGACCACGTCTTCAGAACGTTGCTCTTGTCGATCTTCAGATGTGGACAGCGGTGCCTTTGCTAGCAGTTCCGGAACTTCGATCTCCTTGGCGAATCCGGGATATCTACCTCCTCGACATTCCTACTAATGCCCCAGGCAGCTCAGAAGTCGTCCGCGAACAGCCGATCTTCTGAGCACCCGTGGAACTCGGATCTTCGTCAGTTCTAGACCTTGTGGACACTTGTGGGGTCGGTTCTGAAACATCGATTTCAATAACGGCGCGTGACAACGATCCGAGGGCTTTGATCTTATGGATCACGATGAAGACGTCCGAGAGACCAAACGTCACGACTGAGACTTGTACTCGAAGGGTCATGCACTGGTCATCAGGTCCCGCACCTGAGAACGTTTATTCGGGATCGCGTGTGAAATTGTGCGTGGAACAGTGTTGTGCTCGAGACTCCTAGGGACTCATCCATGTTCCAAGCTGTTCGCTCAACGCTGTTTGTGAATGATGTGACCTTTGGTGGTGCTAAGAATGATGATGTCTGGTGGGAACTTGGGGTGACACAGGGGGCCACCTATTTGTGGTTCTATTTACGCGCGGAATGCAACAACGCCTTTTTGTTGCCTCCAGTGGCGTGTACGAATGTATTAGCGAAGCCGGAAAAAAATTAACGTAGGTAGTCGAAGACCTTACGATGTTCCGTTTTCTACAAATTAGAAGAAATTGTACTTGCACCGCTGTGATAATAGCTCTGTCCGCGTTCTTGGGCGATGTGCCTTTGGTTTCAGCTATACTCATCCAACTACACAATTCCTTGGGCAAGAAGGTCGACCCAAGATTCCTGGGCAAATTCTTCTCCGCTTATACCGCCAGTAGTGCCAATAACTGTCTTTTTTAATATTTTCTTCACCACTGGCGTGCCTAAATTGTAGATGCTCTATATACAGTTTGCAATACACAGAACCAAGCTTTAGTAGACAAAGCGGGAGAGAAAAAGAATAGTCCTCCCGCTTATTTAGCCTGATATTTGGTACTGCTCTATCAGAAGATAGCCCAATAATTTCTTCAGCGTATATACTTAGCTACCTGGCTGCTGCGTTATACTACCATTCCAAAAGTGCCTTCTTAACGTTGCCATTGCCACGTGACTAAAAAAAAAAATAAGGCTTCATCTGCTGCATAATGCACCTTGCGGCGTCCCGTGTTATGACCTGTTCGGTGGATGACCTTATGCCACAGACAAACGGGCAGCTAACATTCCCCAGTTGACAGAACACGCACGTGCCAATGGATGCCTCTTTTTTTCACACTGCCTTACGCTCTTGCTCGTGTGCGCAAGGAACGATTGAAATGGTCACGATGAACATTTCGTTCCAAGCTTTCCGCGAAACGTCTATAGACGATTGTAAGCTAGCGACTAGCCACCGCCACGTCTCTGCTTGAGCAGGCACGCCCGTGCGATTACAAGCTTGTCAGAGCTGGCGTTCACGTGCTTGCACGCATGGGGCACCAGTTGTGCGGCCTACATTTCGTTTTCTGCGCTGCCGACGTTGTGAGGGTTCAAAGCTGGAGCCTGAGCGAGGATGGGCAGGGCATATAGAGAATAAGGTAGATTATGGCAGTGGTACCTCTTGAACCACGAAGTGTCACTAATGAAAGCTACGACTTCACGCAGTGTTTGCTGCAGCTACGTCATTTGGGATGCGCAGTCAGTCCAGCTTCATATTGTGCTTCCCTGCTTTTGACTCTTTCAATGCTAAGGCTGTGAAATGTTGGGCAACACATCGTTTACCGTGTTGTCCTTATGAGTTGGTTCCATGGCACCATTGACTGTCCAGTGTCCACCGATAACGAGTTTACCAGGGGCTCTAAGTTGGACGCTCGGTGAGAAAGTCGACGAGACCACTGACCACCGCGACTGACCGTCGCCGAGCTTGACCTTGGCGCTGGCCAGTCGCGGCGCTGTCCAATCGCGGCGTTGGCGATTTGACCGACTTCGTCGGCCATTGTCCAGCTCAGAGCCCCAGGACACCAGGGACCATAGGTTCCATGAGGTGTCTCGACGTCGGCAGCGCGAAACGCGTGTACTTTTAAGCCTGCACCTCATTCAAATACTTATTCCTCTTTGTCCTTTGCGGCCTGTACTTCAGCAAGACGAGCCACAAAAGATCTGCCGTTATTTATATGAAGAAGGAGGCTCGAATATTCGCGGCGCGCACGCTTCGTTCCTGTTGTTGTTGTTTGTTCGTTTGTTGCTTGTTGTTGTTTTTCGTAGAATCTCGTGTATTTAAAGGATGCGAATAGTTTGGAAGGTACGAATCAACCGCGGAACCTCACTGCCTCCTCTCGGTGTTCGCTTTGACTGAAGGCGTCTCTGCGGGATTGACACTGAGCAGCTCTTCTTTTTTTATATCGCTGTACATTTGTTCTCTCATGAGACCCCGCTAGCGACAGCAAATCGAAATGTGCGCGCATGTGTGTGTGTGTGTTGGCGCGTTACATCGGCGATGTTCTCGTGTGTGAGTTGTGTTGTCCTAATTTATTTATAGGTATGCGCACCTCGTTTGCTCTTCTCTCGAGGCGCCACCCAGAGAGTTTCGGGAGAGAAAGAGGAGCATTCGATTATCTATTCTATCACATTCTATTATATGATGTATTATTATTATTATTATTATTATTATTATTATTATTGCGGGTGTACATAGGGAAGAATAAACAAATGCGCATACGAGCGTCTGTACAAAACGTGCGACGATATTGAGTAAAAGATCTGGTTATATACAAATCCCTTTCCCCTGTCTTTCTTGTCTTGTTTTGCTCTTTTTGATTTCTTTTTTCAGCTACGATTCGGCGTGACCGATTTATTTCAACGTCCTCTCGTAGCTTGTTTCGTCGTGGTAACTGTCGTACTTCAAACAAAAGTGAACATTCGGAGTAATTAAATAATTTGGGATTCCTGAAGCCTGAGCCACAAGAAGCTATTTTTTTTCTTTCTTTTTTGACCAAACCTTGACCGGTGAAGTTTTCTGTAGCGAATTGATACAAACAAGGCCAGCCTACAAATGTATTCGAATACGCCCGTCTAGCTGGCCGAATCTGGTCCAATGCTACCCCGGCATATGCGCCTAGCTTAGTTGTGTGTCAATTCAATTCGTCGAGGAAAAGACAACAAAAAGGCCTAGCTGCCTCTTCGGTATATTCCTAAGGCGTTCTAAATTTATAGGAATCGAGAACCTCTCTGACATCAGGGTGTCACCGGACGTTACGTCACGTGACCATGAGATGTGACGTCACAGTGGAAACGACCGGAGAATTGGCTTTTTAGGATCTCGTCACCGATCCAACGTCATGGTCCGACACCAACTGTTCTGAACACCATGACGACATCAGCGTCACGTCACCATCGATCAAAGTGGAGAATAAAAATCAAGATGATTTAAACCCGGATTTAAAACAGGCCGGTTTTATTATGGTGATGATCTAAATCAAACCTCTTTCCGCAAAAAATATTTCCGAAAATTTTATTTTTTTTTATTTATTGTGGTGCTTTTTGCGTGAATTTATTTTGAATCTAAGTTAAGGAATCATCAAGAGAGAAATATTTATATCAGGCTGGACAGGAGCACAAAGCAGTGGTCTTCTGAGCAAATTAAATCGCCGAGCTTCCTTTCCACCATCCACACTGTTCGTCAATTACGCAACCTGCTACCAGTCTTATACGCGTTAGTGAAGAAAAAGTAACCGATTACAATTACTTTATTGAAAAATGTAACTGATTACAGTAATCTATTACTGCATCACAAAAGTGATTGCAAAATTACCAGAAAGTAATTGATTACTTTTCCCGTTACTTTTTTTTACTTTTTATTACGAAATTAAAACATGCATACATATGTTTCAAAGTGGTTACATTTTGTTTCTTTTTGTCATTCACAACTTGTTAAGCTTCAACAGCAGTTGTCGTTCGAAGATCTCGTCAGTCACCTTCCCACGTTTCCTAGTGAAGATATCTGCCGCGACGCTGAAGACCCTCCGGACAGATGCGCTTGAGGGAAGAGCGGTGTTGTAACGCACAATCACTTTGCGTACGAGTTTGTAGTTTCGCAGTGCTTCGGGCGGAAGCTTCCGAGTCCTCTAGGAAGCGAGGCGCTTCACTGTTGCGAACGCCTGTTGAAAGCGTTTCAGGTGGAGGCAGTTAAAAGCGCGATGACAGTCTAATTCTTCTGGTATTTTGGTATCTGTCTTTAGTTGTTTAGGGGTAAAAAAGATGTGCCCAAAGTTGGTGCAACAAAGACGACTGAAGCACGAGCAGATGGCGATTTTTTACGTAAAAAAACAACTGGATAATTTTTGCTCTTTCGGAAACGTACAATGGATTACAGAAAAATAGTAAATGAATTACAGCGAACGTTGCCGCAAAGAAAAAGTAATTGAAGCGTTAAAAAGTTACAATGGAATTTAATTGATTACAAATGTATCAGTTACTCATTACTCGTTACGTACAAGTCTTCGTCTTACTGCCAGTAAAAACGCGAAAGAAAGGAACTAATACTACTAGAAATTCAATATCGTTCTTTCTGGTTTCGGACTTTCTTTCCACGAGTGTCGTAAATATCGTTACGCGGGAGATGAACGTCGTATTCATCCCCATAAACTACTCCATCATCTACACCATCAACATGCTCATCACACCTGGCGCGGGCCGATGGAGTCCGTTCGAATCGGATCCCCAGCGCGCGTGGTCACCACATCAGAAGTACCTCACGCTTTCGGTCTAAGAAGGTGTGAAGATGCGGAGTATTACATAAACCAAAAGGGCATGACGTTACGTTTGAACAACGTTACCACCGATACATTTTTTTTTCTCTCGGAATACATAGCTCCGTATAGCCAGGTGACTGTCGTAAAAGTCGTTACGCGTGGAATGCCTTCGAGTATCACGCCCTTTCCTGGGTAATGGTACCGGGGCCCATTTCGAACACCCGTCGTCTTCGTTGTAATTACAGAGGCGCGCACTTACATGGCGTCGCTCGGTGTCTGCTCCTATGTAGCTTTGACGTGCGCTTTGCGGGCCATTTGCGCCACCTATGTCAGACAGGTACGCGATATCAGTGATGTGATTCGCGCGCCATTTGCGCCATCCTGCGCCGGAACACACGCTCACCCCCTGTACTCGGTCTCAATCTTTCTGGCCTATGCTGTCGGGACAACAGTCACTGGAAAAGCTGCGCTAACGCCGCGGCCACGCCGCTACGGAAGACCAAGACACGTGCTCTCACAGGAGTGCGGAACGACGGCACTATGGAAACTACGCTAGCCTTGACGCCCACTGGCGTCAAAGCTAGCGTAACCTTGCGCTCTAAACATCGCCCTCAAATATGACGCCGAGTGAATACTGGGCGCAAGATTTGAATTCGAAGGTCCTGACTCCCGCCATATTTCAACAAACTGTGAGGAATTTGCGCGAAAATTGCGTCGAAATGTTATTTGTCTTCATTAATTACGGAAATTAAAAGCTCGGACATCATGTTGAAAACATGATGTTTTCAACCTAATGTCATGTTTTCAACATGATGATGAAGCCTACCCTAACAGTCTGCACTGGCAGATTGTTAGGGTAGGCTTTTGTGCAAATTTTCAACACGTTCGGTTATGATGTCGCTTAACGTGACATTCGGTTTCATCTTCCTATCAATCAATAACATTGCCTGGAGGACACGCAATATTACTCTGTTCGTGGCTTGTTCGCGGGTTAGTTAGCACCCGTCTACTGCGCTTCTCACTGTGCGTTGGTGCACTGCGGAGAAGCAAGAACTGGGGAGTTGGCACTATGATTTCGTGTAGAGCGCTTCGCCGCAGTACAACCACCTGCTAATGGGAGAAAACACTCCTCCAGAGCGCGATGATGCACGGACCTTTGTGAAATGCTAAAGAGACGAGAAATACTGGTGAATAGCGCGCATCATTGTTCGTTGATTTGTTTTAAAATTCAAGATTTAAGGAAGGATAATTGAGCGACGTATTTTATTAATAATCCTTACTAGGTATGGCTGTGACGCGCTTTAAATATGTTATTTTTATAGAAAAATGTTTAAAATTTTATTTGAACTGGCTCGTTTACTCGCGACTCCAGCGACCTATCGGAGACGCCACTATCAGGCAAATATGGCGGTCATGCCGTGCCATGTGCCAGCTCAACGCACAACGCTGAGGCATCAGCAAGCAAGCAGTGGACTCAAAATGGTCTGGCCCCGCTTTTTATCCTCCACGTTTCGAACCCGCGGCGATGTGTTGGCATAAGCGAGCTTCCAGAGGCTTGACTTTCTTTGAAGAAGCGATGAAAGGACTACCAATACTGCCCTTCCACGGTGCTGATGAACGTTCATAAAGCGTCTGGCTCACGCGGTTGCGCAGGTTGTATGCAGAGCAACCTGCGCAACCTTTGCTTTCGTCTTCCTAAGACACACCAAACTATTTTTTAAACCTTGGCTAAAGTTAAGCGGAACACCCTGTGTATCAGTTTAACTTGTCGAACTTTACGTTAAAAGTACGGAAAACCCTAACCAGGTCGTACGTGCACCTCGACAGATTCGCGACATCGATTGTTCCAACATAACCCCCTCCCCAAACCCAGAGGGAAAACGTGGGATAGTAATAATAATCTTCATTTTGATGTCTCTACAAAATGGAGAGCACTAAAGGCTGAAACGTGGTACACAGTCAAAAAAATTGAGCCGCATCTCCACGTGGTGAATGATGTTGATTGGGGCGAAGCTCTGGTGGTGCTTGTCTGCGTAGACGCTGAGCCGCAGCATGCCGAGCCTTTCGTTCGTTTTCATCCATGTCAGAAAGAGAATGTGTGGTATGGAACGTGGTTATATACGCATTTGAGCATTTGACCGCAGCGCCCTCTCGTCTATAAACGTTGAGCCAATGCATGGAAAGTTTAACGCGATTACATACGCATTTGACCGCAGCGCCCTCTCCTGTACAGACGTTGAGCGGCTACATGCAACATTTCATCCATGACATCCCCAGCTCTTGAGTTACTACCACATCTCAGAGCTCCCTACTCGTCCCGCAGTCGTGGCCGAGTGGTTAAGGCGATGGACTAGAAATCCATTGGGGTCTCCCCGCACAGGTTCGAATCCTGTCGACTGCGCAAACATATTTTTTCATCATTTTTTCAATCTTTTTTTCATCTTTTATCTTGCTTTGCCCTCACGAGCACGTGAAGCACGTGCTCGTGACGCGTGAGCACGTGAGCTCACGAGCAGGAGCACGAGCACTGGACGCCAAACAGATGGATGGACGGATGACGGACGGACGGACGGAAGGACATGGCTAGCCCCTAGGGAGCTTCGCCCCTAAAAATAAGAACAAACAACTTGTGCAAAGAATTCAGAAAAGAAAAAAAAAAAAAGAAAAAGAGACAAGCAATGTTACGATCATGCACACACTAGTGAGTCGATTATTCGTCGTAAAGTGCCCATGTCAGCAAAAAATATCTATTACAGATTAGTTGAGCTGGTTATGTACGAGTTGTATACTTGTAAAGCATGATGTATGCTAAAAAGCCGAACGGTAAAGAAAGGCATCGAGAGCGACTAGACCGCAAGAAAACATTAAAACAAACAGTGGATAAGAGTAGTGGTGAATCAACAACCGCGTTAACAGTTTTATGTTAGAAAAGGACAATAAATTACTGTATAAACACGGCATAAATTCTATAAACGCGCTAAAGGTCTGCACGGTCCAGTGTCCGACTACAGGCGCTGAGTCCATCTGCTATCGAGCAGGCATCGAGTGATCAAGTGCGACCGGTTCGGCGGCCACCAACTCCCGTATGTAACTGTATGGTGGTGCCATCTATCGGTGGTCTGGCCAATCAGCCAGTTTTAGTTTCATTTTACTATGGGCTTCGTGCGTTGGAATGTGAAGGCCTCCCGCGGCGCCCCCTGGGTGACTGGGGCATTACAGACCGCCCACAAGCACAAGATAACTATCCCCCCAGGAGTCAGCACCCACAAGCGCCCCATATGATCGCTTGAGTTACTGCCGAAAGTAAAAAGAAAACAAAATGGATGTTTGATACAGGTTCAACGCTGTGAGCGTTGGCCGAGTGTTTCAGCTAGTTTCGCAGCTCGAGGCAGTGACACTGCACTGGGTAAATTTCTCATCTACAGCGGGGAGACCAGTCGTCCAACGAAGTTGTCTAACTTCTCACTGTCTAAATAACAAACACACACCACAATGATCTTTTTATGCAATATGTAGCGATCAATGGCATAGCCGGGAATTTTTTCCCGGCGGGGAAGGGGGGGGGGGAGCGAGCAAAGTCTCAGTAAGCTCCTTCCCTGGCTACGCCGCTGGTAGCCATATACCCTTTTCAAAAACACCGCCGACGGCAAATTTAGGCGTTTAGTCATTTTAGACAGCGTGAGGTCAGTCTGCGCTTGCAGTGGCGAGTCGAACCTGGTTCTCGCTGTAGATGTTTACCAAGCTTGATAGCTGGCCACTTGGCCATTTGTCGTTGTTTAGAGAAAAAAAAGATATAATTCATAAGAGAAAATCTTGTCGTCCTGAACAGCGCACTAAAATAGATTATGCGCAGTTTCGCAGGGTATTAGAACGACTAGATATATACTCCTCTTATAATCAAAACGTTCACATCGAAAACTACAACTTTATTACTAGTCTCAAAAGCGCGAAAACATTGAGTACTGTAAAAAAGACGTCTAATAAATACAATGTACCGGTTTGTCCTTGGATGACGAGCCACATTTTAGGGGTACTAAAGGAAAAAGATGAATGGTATCATAAATGGACACAACACAAAAATAATAATTACTATTTAAGCCAATTTAAACATTTCAGGAACAGATCAGTTTCTATGTTGAGAAAAAGAAAGAAAGAATATTACTCAACTAAAATTAGGCAAGCGGATGTAAACATTAAAATAATTTTGGACATAGTCAATGATGCTATTGGCCTTCGTGCAAATAAACATGTATTACCTGATTTAATCGAACAGAGCATGGTAGACACGTTTAATGATTATTTTACTAATATAGGGCCTCTCCTAGCAGCTCAGTTGCCGTACGTACTCCTGATCCCCAGCAGTCATTGACACCAATTACAAATAGCTTTGTAATGCAAGAAATTGAAGTTAATGAAATAATATCAGTAGTTGGAATCTTAGAATAGGTAAAGCCGCAGGACTAGATACAATTCCTATTAAACTATTAAAAGATAATATTGATATTTTAGGTATTCATCTTTTACATCTGTTTAATCACACGTTAGAGAGTGGATATATCTAATATTCCAGTGGAATATATCCGAGCTGAAGATAGCTAAAGTAGTACCTAATTTTAAAGATGGAGATTCTTCTGCACCGTCCAGCTATAGACCAATTTCAGTTTTAAGTATAATTAACACAGTTTTTGAAAACATAATATGCAAACGTATAAAGGACTTTATAACTAAATACTCAATATTTTGCCTCAATCAGCACGGATTTAGACCAAATAGATCCACGTCCTCAGCTGTTTTTGTTCTAACTCAACATCTCAACAGAGCTCTCCATGAAAGTAAAATTGCCGTTGTTGTATATATAGACATAAAAAAGCATTTGACACAGTTAATCATCGTATCTTGCTTTATAAACTCCATCAGTATGGCTTTCGGGGAAAACGTCGGAGCTGTTTAATAGCTATCTTTCTAACCGTAAACAGTGCGTAGTAATAAATGATTTTATCTCTACCCCCAAACGGTGTTAACTGGTGTACCACAGGGCTCAGTTCTTGGGCCCATCCTTTTTTCTTTTATGTAAATGATTTTCCGTCGTTTTTAAAATACTCAGAAGCATTAATGTACGCCGACGATACGGCACTGATTTTTGTTGGGGATACGATAGGCGAATTGCAGGATAAAATCAATGAGGAATTGACTAGGGTACTGACATGGTTCACGAGTAATCAACTTACAATCAACCTAAAGAAATCTAAGTATACAGTGTTTCACTCCAAGAAAAAGGCGATTAATTACGACGAGATAGTTATACAATTAGATAATACGGAATTACAACATGTTACTTGTTATAAATATTTAGGTGTTCTGTTTGATTCTGATATGCACTGGAAAAGCCAAATTAAGCACATGTGTTCAAAAATTGCATATGGTTGTTATACATTATTAAAGGCGCGCGAATGTTTTGATTTATTCATTTTGCGCATACTCTATTTTGCATTCGTGCACAGTCAGCTGGTTTATTGTATTGAATCCTGGGGTAATACTTACGTTACATACTTAGATCCGGTAACTCGCTTGCAAAAACGGGCGATACGATTTATAACATTTTCAAGAAACACTAACCCTAGTAGACCTCTTTTCCAATCGCTAAACGTGTTGCCATTCAGTTGTATTTACAAATTAAAAACAGCTCAAACAGTTCGTAAAATCATAGAGTCTAATGAACCCCTTTCTTTGAACTTATTTCGATCTCCCAGAAGACAAACAAGGGCTGCAGCGAATTATATGTTTAATTTACCGCCATGCCATAATGCATATGGACAAAGGCTGATTGAATTTTATGGTGCTCTAGTTTGGAATGAAATACCTATTAATATAAAGTTGGAAAATAACTTTCTGCCCTCCTTAAAAAGATTCTTTCATGATTATGAAATGCAGTTACGCTAATTACTTTCTAGAACGTGATTTCTTTTGTTTTTTTTGCGCATTACATGAGTCTATTGTATTCTGCCGCTTTTTGAACCTATATTACGATTGGACCCCGGACTAGCCTTACGGCTATGGGTCCAAACTGTTTTTGTGTGTTTTGAAAACAAATTTAGAAATAAAGCGATTGAATGAATGAATAAATGAATGATGAGATATTTAACCGGTGAAGTACAACTGCTAGCCCGGGGTCTATAACTTACAGAGCTCGACCTACCACGAACATTGAAAATGACTTGTTTCAGCGTCGCCAATGTGTGGTCTTCAACGGAAAAAAAAATCGGGTATGTTGACGTCACGTCATAGCTCTGCTGTAGGTTCACTTTTGTTTTTGATTTATGTAAACGATATTTCTGTGGGAATTTCCTAGTGTATACGGTTGTTTGCCGACGACTGCGTTGTGTACAGAAAAATGAAGGATGAACAAGATGCTGCTCTGTTGCAATGAGATTTGGAGTGTATTAATACTTTGTGCGCCACGTGGCAGATGAATTTAAACCCGTAAAAGTGTGTACACCTGTGTTGTACAAAGAAAAAGAAAAAAAATGAAATTCACTACCGGATAGGAAAGCAACTTAATAAGTACCTTGGTGTCACCCTATCATCCGACTGTTCTTGGGACGCTCATGTTGATGACGTGATCGTGAAAGCTGGCAGGGCGCTCAATTTTATTCGAAGGAATTTGAAATGCTCACAATCTGATTTGAAGAAAACCGCGTACTTAACATGTGTCAGACCAATTTTAGAATATGCCTGTGCCGTCTGGGACCCTTCGCAAACAACCTTGATCGATATATTGGAAATAATTCAGAACAGAGCTGCTAGGTTCGTCCTGGATCGGTATGGGCGGAGGGAGAGCTGCTGCACTAAAATGAAAAGAGAATTGAATTGGGAACTACTTTCCTTCAGACGAAAAAAGTTGAGTTTGAAGGTTTTATTTCATATATAAAATAATAAGACCGATATTAATATAGAACTATATTTAAAACTATGTTTCTAGGCGGACTGATAACGTGTTCAAAATCCGAGAGTACCACGCCAAAACAAACATGTTTGCGAATTCTTTTTTTTTTTTTGTTAAAACCATTGCAGAGTAGAATAGGTTGACCGAAGACCAAGTGTGCTGTACAAATGAAGATATGTTTTTTTTTTTTTTCAAAACTGTAACCTTTTTGCAATAACGCCTCCGGGCAATGCGGGGTAATATTTGAATAAAAAAAGAAAGAGAAAGTAAATAGGGGTTTGTTCTGTTCTCTTTTTGCACTAAAATACTGGTGAAGTGGTCCAATATGTGCCCGTTCTGGGCACCAACTGGAACAATTTGAAGCCCATGAACAACCTGCAGGCACGGTGGAAGAAGCGAGAGGTGTCTGAACGGGCACCGCCTCGCCTCGCCGCGAAGCCAGTGTGTCGAACCGGGTTCGCTCCCCATTTCCGACAAACGCCGTGAGATGGCGCAGCTTTACAGGAGCTCAAGGAACCGCGTCCTCATTCGCGCGCACGTTTTCAAGGCAGCGAGGCGCGCGACTGCGCCAGCGCGCGGAGCCTCCAACCCGACAGCGACCCTGCCGGGAGATGCGCGAAGCCCGAGCGAAATAAACGCCTTTTACGCAGTTACTCCGGATTATTTATGAATTGCGACCAAACCACTTTTAGCCACCTTCGGCTTTCCCTCTTCCCCAGCCGGGTGCTTTGCGGGAAAGTAGACGCTCCAGATTTTTTAAGCCCCGGTTCCACTGCCAACACATCATACAAAAGACCGTCCGCGGACACTGTCTCAGGTCTGTTTCGTCCTGGTATCACGATCCCGTCCCATTGGACATTAAAAAGAAACCGTCTTTAGACATCTTCGAAGCACACGCACATGCAATGCGGACAGTGGCGTACCAACTTGTTTTTGAGTGGGGGGGAGGGAAGCAAACCAGAACCCTCCCCGCAGGGCCGGGGGGCGGTGCCCTTGGTATCTCTTGGGCGCCGCCGGCGAGTGTTTGCCCTGCCCAGTGGCAGCTGTTTCAGAAAGGGGGCGGGCAACACACATACCTTGCCCCCCACTCTGAGAACTGGGGAACAAGCGCCCCCCTTGCCCCCCCCCCCCCCCGGTTGCTACGCCCATGAATGCAGACATGCTCCGAACAATGCTTGAGGCCTGTCCCCAGAAAATTCTGTCATCATGTCCGCAGCGAACAGCGTATCATTCGTAGGATGTATCTATGTGGGAGCACTATCACTGCCACTTTAGGCGCGTTCACACTCACGACCGAGCGCGAGCCGAGAGAGACCAGACCGGTTTTAAGCCTCTTGCGATCGGATGCGCCACAGCGGAGCTGGTCCTGAGAGTGGCAAGAGGCTTAAAAAGCGGTCTGGTCTCTCTCGGTCGCACTCGGTCGCAAGAGTGAACGGGCCTTTAGTTTAGAACGGCTTGCCCGCAGACGTTGCGGACACGCGTATAGGTATACATGGCCAACAATCCTCGCTCCAGACGACGTAGGGCAGGTTCGGACCTGTTGCCCCCTTTATCCGTGCCTTTTATTTACGAGACGTCGTGTCCCTCCCAGTTGTCCGCGTCTCTCGACGGGAGCATCTGCGCCGTAAGTTTTCTCTTCGAGCCCACAATGCGGGAGGCGGCCGAAGCGGAAGGCCAGAACCGAACATGTCGGTCCAGCGGCACAGGCCAGTTCTCTGGGTCATCGTGGTCCTTTGGGTCGCCGGTAAGGGTGTTTGCCGATCTCGCGCACGCTACAGAAGGAAAGACGTTAGAGTTTTGAGCGCATTGCGTATGCGGAGCAAGTACGACATGCAAGCGCTGAGCGTTTGCGTTAGCGCTTGCCTGCTCCACGCTGCGCAGGCGCGTCGTGGCCACGCGCCAATTCAAGACCGCAGTTTGGGTTCCGCGCAAGCGCAGTGTGGAACACGCAACGCTAACGCAAACGCACGGTACTTGGAGTTCGCTCGTATACGCAATACTAGAACTCAATATTGGAAACTTCTAGCGCACCCTTGCCGTGTTTTGCATACAGCACTACCGGAGCCTTTGAAGCATGCTTTAAGCGCGCGCCCGTGGTCACGGTATCACCTGGGCGTGCGCTTAAAAGCATGCTTCAAAGGCTCCGGTAGTGAGGTACGCGGAACACGGTAACGGTTTGCTAAAAGTCCCTCTTATGTAACTTTATCGTGACATCGTACTCTGCCGAGAAAGACAAGTGTGTTGCTACTTTGAAAATAAAGCGCGCAAGACCGTTAGAGGCCCCTACAAGACAAGCACTTGTCCTGTGTTGTCGCATGGGCTTGTCTTTAGCGCATCTGACTTTCATAATGCTCCACTCTATCCTGGGCCAACAAATTATTCATTCTATTGTTGTGGAACTGCTCAGACCTTAGAGGCCTCCATAGCTGCGCGCTTTGCGTTTGAGCGGTTGACATTTGACTAAGCCACTTTACGCCTGAATAAGTGTATGTCATGCATTGTTGGAAGTGCCCGCGACACGTGCCGGTGCCACGTCAGCTCGAGCGCGTAGCGTCTGACTAATGCATAGACGCCAGTTTTAGCGCTGGCGTCACGCACCGAGTGCGCGAGAGCGGCACGCGCTGACACGTTGCAGTGCAACAATGGATGTCACGTCAGGCCACTGAGAGCAGGGAGGCATGTAGGCAGCTCTGCTACGCGAGGAGACGTGCGGCGTGCGCCACTTCTGGGAAGAACATGGCGTCTGAAACCTAGTTTCAGCTACTTGTGCCGCCATGATCTTCCCAAGGGTTGCACGTTGCACGTAGCCTCGTGCATCGACGCACCTTGCGCTACCTTTAAAACATGAAGGGGCTTTACGTTTGACTGCGTTGCGTCGAGAAACGAGAGCGAGTCACTGGCACATCTGTGCTTCGTATGAAGCGTGGTACCCAATTCAAGGAATAGCTTGGCACGCGACATACGAAGCAGGGATGTCCGGGTTTCTCGCAGCCGCAACGCAGTCAAATGCTCTCAAACGCAACTGTGCGTAGGGGCCTTTACGAAACAACCACCAGGTCGTCATTAATCGCCACTTTCTTGATTAGCTACGCGTATACTCTAAAACATTTGGTGCGTCTACTTTTCCGCTATGCCGTCGGTAGAGCCAATCGCAGCAATCTACGTGAGCGAACTTCGGCGAAGGACGAGGCTGAAAATATGACCAACCTCAGAAAAACTGCTGCGCTTTGGCACTGAGCATGGCGTCTCATCATGCTCATAGCCACAGCGTGTATTGCATTTTTAGGTGTATAATCGATGACAGCAGGTCAAATAGTGAAATGGAAGCTCCTCCCACCTCTTTCCACTTGAGCAGAGCGAACGCTGGAGAGGAGGCGACCTCCTCTCCAACGTTCGCTCTGCTAAAGTGAAAAAAGGAGGAGGAGCTTCGAATTTGTTCTTTCAACCGGTCATTTTCCAAGCTCCCCAGTAGATCGCTGCGATTAACTCTCCCAAGTACTTTCAGAAAAAAAGAGGAAAAAAAGACGAAAGGCTTTAAGGTTTTTTAGAGTCGTACACGATTGCGACAAGGTTTGGTATTTAGATACCGTATTTACTCGAATATAGCCGCACTAGCTCATGAACAAGGCCCTTGCGTTTACTTTCCAACATAAGACATCTACAGTCAATCATTGCGTTGCGCATAAATAGCATAGCGAATAACCAGATCGAGAACACGATTCTCCATAAAAAATCAATCTTCACAGACGTTATCTTTGCACGAAGACGTTATCTCTGTCCTGTGAGACAGCTGGAATCATGCTGTCGACCGCGGTGATTGGCAATCTGCGTGCTCGCGGAAAAGCGAACCCTCGGGTCTTCTTCATGAAGAGTGCAACTATTACTCGAGTAAATACGGTAGTTTACGTTTAGCGGTGGGATACAGAAATATATGCTTATGGTACATTTCGCCCAAAATTGTTTCGGAAATGTTTTAGCGCGATCGAAAGCTTGGTCTAAGAGCACACTTTGTAGAAACCAAAACAACATTTCGCGGAGAAATATAGTTTTGTGGTAAGTACTGTGAGTGTATTAGTATACCACAAAATCAGTATTGGGAAGTACTTTGGTTTATTGTACTTAAAGTACTACTTCAAGTATGTTTAGAAAACTTGTACTTGAAGTACATTTACTCCGACTGTGTACAAGATTTTTTCTTCCGAGGAATGTACAACACCCGACTTTAAAGAATATATTTTATCAACTTAGAGGAAATACTGGGAGGCATCTTCTACTCTCACCAGAGGCGCCAGCAGAACAACGCATCACTCCATTTAATAGGGACGTCGGCTTTCCAGCACTGGCCATTATATACTCTCGCTACTTCTCGCTCGTGCCAGCTGCAAGCGAGATGGGTTAAAACTTAAAATGATTGGGAGAAGGACACCTCCTCCCCAAGAGGATTGCTTGCGCGAGCTATGAGTGGCTGACATCAGCCGCTCTCTCGCTCCCACCATGTTAGAACCATCTGGTTGAAAGCACGGTGGAAGATAGCCATTTAGGTGATGACTCTGGCCGCTCTTCCAGCGGGGGGCAGAGCAACCAGATCATGTTCGGATTGCTAGCCTCGAACCAGGAGTAGTTAGTTACGCGCCGACGCGGAGAACGCTGGAGCTGTAAGCACCGTGGGTATCAGGTCCCTCCTTGGCGGCCACGGTGTCGGTGGAGTAGCGTGCTCGCCTTTTTCGCAGGCTGTGGTGGTGTGGTGGTGGTGTGCGGCCAGTGGCTGGCCTCCTGTTTTGCTTGGTGTTGTGATCGATCACAGGCGCCACCATCGTGCACGAAAAGTGAGCCTTAAAACGAAGAAGACGTTATGCTATAATGACTGGGAAAAACGTGCTTCGTTCCCAACCGGAAGTCGGGGTACCGGAACTGTGCAGAGCGAGTGTCCTTGTTTAAAGTCCACCGAACGACGCTCACCTGGAGCAGTGGCGTCATGCAATCCCGAGGGCCCGATCGCGAGTTACTACCTGGTCTCCTCCTCTCGTTGACCAAGTGAAGACCAAGCTCGACTTAGTCTCAATTTCTGTCGAAGACTGGGAATGCGAAAGATGTCTGGACAGAAAAGGCTGAAGGAACCAAGGCTGTGAACTGCATACTATGTTATGCGACTGTGTTTTTGAGTGTGAAAATGAAAAAGCTACACGCTGCCCTGCCTGCCGATCCGCTTTCCGGCGTCGACGAGAACGCTTCTGCTGAAGCAGCGCCGACATACGTAGAAGAACAGAGGAGGCTTTATACACCCCGACAGGAACCTTTGCCAGCTGACTGAAAGCGAAACAGTTCTTCGTGGAAAATAGAAGTCACCAGACTGTCTACTGGGACACAATCGATAGTGTTTTTGACACATGAACAATAAGGTTTCCATGCGCTGGACACAAAGAAACAATGCTCCACTACTACACCAGCATGCGAGATAGCGACGGCGCTGTAAGCATATTGCCATGAGTATGAACAAACAAGCTCAAGAAAAGAAGAAATCAGCAAAGCGGTGCTCGTCTTAGTTTAAGAGCGTGCGCGAAGAAACACAAGATATGCAGGAAATGGGCGTTCTTTGGTATAGTATGCAGTGAATTCAGCTTTTTTTTTTTTTTGTGTACATTTTAAAATAAAAATATTTGTCAGGTATTTTTTTTTGTTGCCTGTAAGACAGGTGACACCGTCTTGTGAGTGTATAGATGAAAAGTTGATTAATGTCACTCTAACCGCTACTACTCTTTGGCTTTCCAGTCACTTTTTGTCATCATAGTGTGTCATCATTTCAGTCGCTACTCATCATAAATAATGTTTTCTGCTAACATAGATTTGTATATACCGCAGTACCAGTTGACATCGTATGTATAGCCATTTGTAATGGTAGTACCTGCTCTGCGCATGTGAGGAAATATTTAGGCCCCACAAGTAACATTATTAGAATTTATTTCTTCTATAAGAATGCAGGAGCAGGGGTGGGAAAAAATCTACCGACCTTTTATAAAGTCACGGAGTGTGTGTAAACAATTTACTGAACTGTTACCAAACATGCTGTGTAGGACAAAACATGCGAGCACGACCCAGTTGTTTAACGGAATTATTTTGCAAAATTACTCTAAATTATTGAAAGCCCAGTAGATTGTGTCGGGACGTTTTATATTTATACGGGTATTTTTGTCACGTTGAGTCATCATTGGAATGTTCTCGTTAAAAAAGCAGCAACCACACGGGGGAAAAGGCAATCAGTGCCAATGCGCCAACATAAATCCGTCATTTCACCACACAGTACACAGGGACCGAGTAAAGAACCGCCTAATTTCCTTCACAAGCCCTCTATACAAGCCTTCACAGCCCCCTATACTTGGGCGCCGTCTATCCCCGTGCGAGATGAAGCGGCGCTCGGTGCGCCGAACTTAATGTGGTCGCCGCGTCGGACAGAGAGTCATCACCTAAACGTATTTTTTCCACCGAGGGTGAAAGCCAGTTTTGGCGGCACCGAATTCAGGTAGCGGAGGAACTCTGAATTTGGCGTCATTGCCAAAAATAACTATTCCGTGGCAGCTTGACTTTATCCAATATTCCGCCGCCTTATCCGGAAATAACTGACGCAGCCCTGGTTGTAACTGGGAACCGCATACCAGTTGAAAGAAAAAAAACAATGAAAAATTGTGTTACAAAGTTGTACTTCTTACTTTAAAAGTACATTGCGTTTAAAGCACTTCACTTCAAGTACATTGCACCCGGCGTGCATCCTGCTTTGCCCAGAAGTACGCAACCGCTCATTTACTTCACGCGCTCTACCTCCAGTTAGATTTTGGGCGTACTTTACCCGGAGCGTCGCAGCGGTATCAACGGCCCGCTGATAGCCGTGGTTTCAAGATGAACGCAGCAGCGGCGGCTACAAGAATATTATGCACCCGATCCCGACGGTGCGAGCATCTGCTGAATTTTGTCTTTTTGCATCGCCAATATCGAAGCAAGGCCGATTCCGGATCGACGATTTCAGGCCAGGCTGCGAGACGCTGGATTGCTCAGGACATAGCCGCTTTTGGTTAATTTCAGATGAACCACGTATGACCTATAGTGACCCTGCAAGACCCCCCGCTGCCAAGGAGAAGTTGGCCTCCGTACTGGGGCCTTCGAAATGAAGGGCAGGTGGTGCATCATCATCGACCCGGACCGGGCGGAGGTGCGCCTCTAGGTTGCATTAGATTCCGTTTACTACCTCCCCCACGACGACTGCGTAAAGAGAGCCCCGGAGCCATTCGGGAAAGTCGAGGAAGTTTTCAGAGAGACCTGGCGCGTCGGCGGATTCGAGGGAGTCCAGTCGACCACGAGGACGGTGAGGTCAACCCTAAAGGAGAAAATCACCATGCAGCACCTCGCCGCATCAGCTCCGGCTCGTTGGGTGCACTGCGCTGGTCCTGGCACCAGGACGGGCGCCGCTCTGCCTTCGGTGCCGCAAGACCAGGCCACATCCGGAAGGAGGTGTCGTGTCCCGCTGTGAGGAGCCGACGCTTCGGGCACACCAGAGTGATTGTGTGAAGACGTAATGCCGACGAGTCCCGCGCGGGAGTGGAAGAGGACTTGGCGGAACACATCATCGACCAGAAGTCGAGGCGGAAGCGGCGACGGAGGAGAAGCCGGAGGGACCACCATCAGTTCCGAGCCTCGGGTCAGGGGTGGAGCATCCGCAGGTTGCTTCAGCCCAACCCCAGGTACCCCCGGCGCTGTGGTGAAAGCCCAAGCGGACGTCACTCTAACGCAAGAAACAGAAGGCAGCGTGCCTACTCGTCCTCTGCCGCCCCAAGAACCCCAGGGCAAGGAAGACGACCTACAGCGGGCGTCAGCCTCCGCCCAAAAGGCGGACTGCGAGAACGACGTCATCCAAATAGAAGCCGTGGACGGCTCTGCTAAGCGGCCTCTTCCACCACCAGCCACACCGGACGACAAGCACCCAGCGGGGCTCCAGGGCATGGTGCTCGAAAGGTGGAGGACGGTCACGTCCAAGAGGGGCAAATAACATGGAAGGCCTCCAACCTCGGCGGAGGTCAAGTTCTGGGAAGACCCGCAGTAACGCGTCCGACAAAGAGAGCACCCGGTTCGTGAGTGGGGTTTTGTCATAATGACATTGTAGTTGCATGGTTTTTTTGCTTTATTCTCCGCAAATTTCAAAATGGCCCTCAATTTAGCCTACCCTCAGTGTAAGTGGTTTAAATTCGAGGAAGAAGCAGTACCAGTCGCAACGCCTGTTATCTGGCGCGAATCTGGATTTTCTTGCAGTGCAAGAAACTAAAATGAAGAGTGATAATGACATTGCTGTTGCGCTGAAGTCGTTTCTTTTCAAATATGAAGTGTGCGTGAGTCACGCAATAGGCTTTTCGGCGGGATGCTCCCTTTTCTGGAAAAAAATCCGTTAATATTTCGAACTTGAACGTGACTACAGATGATCGCGGACGTTTTATTTTATGCGATTTTAATTTGCCAAGTGTTCAGTGGCGGGTTATTTGTGTATACTCTCCGAATAATGCGGGAGACAGAGAACAGTGTTTTTCAGTTTCTACACAGTTACGTAGACTGCGAGAGAACAGTTGTTCTGATGGGTGATTTTAATTGTGTTTGTGATGAGAGCGATAAGTCCTCACAGACTGCGGTAAGCTGACAGCAGCCTGAGCGTTTTGAGGAACGATGGTGATCTCTTGTGGCCAGGAGGACGTAGGCGCCTCGTGCGCCCTAACGCATAGTTTGGCGGTACACCCATTTTCACGCTTCTTCCCAAGCTCGTCTTGACCGTATATATTTATCGTGTGACATGTTACCAACAAGTGCGTGATTATAGCGTCCAATCAGTTTTCTTCTTGGACCGCTGTCTCGTAGGCTTTAAAGTTGGGAAAAAAGAAAGCGCAGCCTCAAAGTTCAATTAGAACCTCTGGAAGGTAAACGGAACTTTGCTTAATGACCAACAGTTTATTGAAACGGTCGCCGGACTACTGCGTGACGTAAGCAAAAGCGACGGCGAATTAGAGAGACATGGGAACTGTTCCAAAGAGGAAGTGAAATTAGTAGCGATCGAAAGATCGTGTAACATTCAGTTCCAGCGCAGGAAGCGCGAAAACAATTAAAACCGAATCTGGAAGTATTTCACCGCTCAGAGAACCAAAACCCTGGAACAAGCATGGAACATATCCGAAACATTAAAGCAGAGCTAGACAAATTATACCAGGAAAAGTACAGGGGGCAGTAATACGCTCACGGTATGAGAATTACCAATTGGGGGAGCAGCCCACCAAGCGAGCTTTGTCTGAGGAAAAGAAGTACGCTTTATCGAAGGAAATCCGTGAAATTGAGGTTAATGGGGCAATAAGCAGCGACAAAGAGGTCATTCAGAAGGGCTTTGTCGACTATTATAATAAGATCTTTAGCGAACGGTCGCCTCCTAAAGGTTTTCAAAATCTAGATGACTTTCTTGCTCTCATGCCCCAACTAAGCGACGACGTGAAAACTTGGCTAGAGGGAGACATAACCGTAGGAGAGATTGAGCAAGTCATTGATTCATTAGCACGACAGAAAACGCCGGGACCCGATGCTCTGTGCGCAGCATTTTACCAATGTTTTAAGAAATCTGTTAGCCTGTTACTGCTTTCTGCATTTCAATAAGCGTACAAAAAATATAAATTGCCACGTTCCTTTTCTGAAGCCCATACCATTTTTATACCCGAAGCCGGATGACGAAGTAAGAGAACGCAGTGTAACAGCTACGGGCCCATCTTATTGTGCAATACAGATTACAGAGTATTTACCAAAGTCCTCACGCGCCGCCTTCAGGGAGTCATCGTTGACCTCATTGGAGATCACCAAACTTGTGGTATACGTACAGGGAGGTCTATACAAAGAAACATACACGTTGCAAGGAGCATTTTAGAAACAGGGGGGGGGGGGTAGCCGCGTGGTCATGATTCAGTTGGATTTCGAAAAAGCTTTCGATAGAGTTCGTCACGACGTGCTTAACCAGATTTTATCACACGTAAATGTCGGGGACGTCATTTTGGAGGGCGTGACTATGGCTCATAACAACTGTGGCACAAGGCTGGTAATAAAAAAATTGTTTATCAAAACGCATAGAAGTCAAGACATCGGTGCGACAGGGCTGTCCTTTGTCGCCTTTACTTTTTCTAGCTATATTTAGAACCTTTTTGCTTGAAAATAGCAGCCTGCGAAAGTATCCGAGGCTTCACCTTAAACGCGGTCGAGGTTAAAGTGTCAGCATATGCGGATGATGTTGCAGTTTTTTGCTGTGACAAAGAAAGTATAGAGGAAACTGTGAGGATCACAAATGAGTATTGTGATGCTACAGGAGCCGCGGTCAACTGGATGAAGTGTTGCGGGTTCTGGCACGGCAACTGGACCTCAAAAGCCTTTGTGTTTTGCAAGCATTGGCTGGACAAGCACTCCGAACACCTATCTTGGGGTGCCGTTACAACACTATAGGAATAGCACACTCTATTGGACCGAAGTTTTGGAGAATTCAAAATGAAAGGCAGTTACGTGGGTTAATCGGGATATATCTATTTTCACCCGTGCCACGGTGCGCAACATGTTCCTGGTAGCGAAGCTATGTACCATAGCTTCGCAGTACCATAGTTTTGCAGGTTCTGGCATGTAAACGGATAAACATTCAAAAGTTTCATAAAGTGTTTGCTACATTTATATGGAAATCCAGCTGGGAGAGGATGCGAAGAGACAACATCTTCCGCCGCGTCAAGTCAGGGGGACTGGGACTCACGCACTTGTTCATTAGGCAACTAGTTTCACGTTTCTGTTTTCTGCGAGATCAGAACCACCCGTTTCTGCGCACTGTTATTCAGATAAAAGTGGCTAACTCCCTGCCCGCCATGTTAGTTACCAGTGATTGTGGTGAACCTCTGAGTCTGGTCGGGTTTTCGAAAGAAGCGAAGGATGCTGCCTTATTTGTACAATCGCAATTTTCTCTGAAATACTTCAACAGCGTCAAAAAAAGAAAAAAAAAGCAGCTGTCACGGGATTTAGTTGAAAGTTTTTTTCCCACGCCCCTGTATCGCTCAGAGTATATCCTTTGTCCAGGAAAACATGAGTTGTGTCGCGTCAAAAAATGGCTGTCCCGCCCGTTGTCAAGTCATTTTTCTTTAAACTACATAGTGGTACGTGGCCTGTCAAACCAAGGTTGGAGGAAAAGGGGTTATTTGTTCCTTGGTCGATTGATTGTCTCCTGTGCAAGAGGCCAGAAACAATAGAGCACATTTTCATTTATTGCTGGGACGCGGCCTTTTGTGGGATATACTACAGAAGACGTTGAGAAAGGACTTGGTTATAACCCAGGAAAGAATTCGTTTCCTTCCAGTGGATGAAGCGAACAAGGTCCCCTATAATCTATTTATAGTCCTGGGTCTATTGAGCTCATGGAAAACTCGGATGGAACTGCGTCATGCAGAACCTGCACGTTAAACCGGCACGTATTTATTTTATTGATGTGGTAACTCAGGTCCAATTTGTGTACTGTAGGACTCCTGACACTGCGCCTGACTGGGCACACTTGTTTGGATTGTTTAAAAATATGAACTACTTTTAGTTAGCCCACGAGCTGTTCTTGGGCGGTTTGTGTGAATATTGACATGGCATTTGTATGCTGCACATTGTGTCCAATAAAGAAAAAAAAAAGTGCTTCACGGTGTTTGTGTGTGTGTGTTCCTTTCTAATCTGTAGTTGTGGGATGTATGTACTAGTGCCTTCAAATACCACAAAAACACAACTTAACAATAATAAAAAAAAGATTCGCGTGTTTTTTTCTTAACGTTATTTTGTTGCAGTCAGTTCGGAGCAGAGTGGAAAGCAGTAGTAAGCTTCTAAAACTTTGTTGAATAAATAGCTAAGCTGTAAAGAATTTTTTTCTTTTTAAACGGCTGTAGTTTTTCAATTGAAAAGCTGCAGAAAAAGCATCTTGGAGGCGATAGAAAGTCCGTTGACTTTTTATTAAAAAGTGGGCCAATATTCAAAAGGGACTCAGCAGAAAAGCTAGAGCAAGTTAGATGAAAAGCTATTGACATTTTATATCCTCTGATGACTTTTTTCAACAGCCTTTCAACAGAAAAGCATCATAGTTTTTTTTTTGTGAGCGTAGCTCGAGCGAGTGCACGCCGATGTAGCGATTGTGCTTCTTTTTTACGGTTCCGAAGGACCCAGGTCAACACAACGAGCCTTTTTAGTTTGGCAACGATGACGCGTGTGTAGCTGTGAGACAACGAAAATGGAAAAGCAGCGAAACGCGAACCCGAGCTGTGGCGAAGTGCACTGAATCGACGCTGGCTCCCGAGAGCTTCGAAGCTGTGCTCCAAAATTGACTCGTTCTTACTCCAAAGTAATGGTTTTGTACCTTGGCGTTCCAAAACATACCCGCGTCGGGCGTTTTTTGATATCTGTTGTCACGTGACACGACCCGCTGAAGTAACTCGGATCCGTTGGGGTAAGATTTGGAACAGAGCCCACGAAGGGCGACTCGCTGATAGCGACTCGCGGATCGCCCGCAGTGTGAACGTCGGTGGTCGCTTGTCACTACAGTCGCTCTCGCGACTGTCGCTAGTCGCCAGTGTGAACGCGCCTTTAGAGTGGAACGGACTGTGAACAACTAACGGAGAGTTTAATTCTTTTCCGAGGGCACTGCATGGAGCCCGAGTGCCTGCAACCCCTGGAAGCAGGCTCGTGCGCCAAGCTGCGCGGCCGCTTCTTCTACAACGCCAGCGCGGCCCAGTGTCAGGAGTTCGTGTGGAGAGGCTGCACCGAGAACGCCAACAACTTCGAGAACCGGGAGGACTGCGAGAAGGAGTGCCTGCGTGAGTCCCCCGACGTCCCGTTCGCTCGCTTTACTCTCGGTGTCGTGAACCGCTTCACTATATATGCGAATACTGGACACTTTTTTGTCTCGTCTGTGGAAGATGACACATTGCCGTTAAGTTTCTGCGTGCTAGAAACTAGAATAGAGAGCCTGTTTTACAGAGGGTTTCCAACCAATCGATCAGGGTCTCGTGATCTGCCGACCGCGTTTGCAATACGAGCGTCGTCTGCGAGCGTCTTCGCCTTTCCGCCTGCTTTCCTCCTCTTCACGCGAAAACGCAGCGCATGCGCACTTTCGACCAATCGGCGCGGGAGGCGTCCGCCATTAAATTGCAAACGCTCCCCATAGTTTGTGAAGGACCCTCTCTACAATCTAGGCTCTCTAACGACCCTAGATCTCATCTCACTCCCCTGATCCAACCTGCCATCTCCCATCCCCGCAAAATAAGATGAGCTATCTTGTTCTTTCTCTTAAAAGTAACGCTCTTAGTAAAGACGTACATTCGTACAAATGGCATGGCAAGCGTCGTCAAATCAGCGGTTTCAACGCCGCAGACGGCCAAAACCTACTCACGGTGGCGTTCCTTGATACCTTGATACTTCTTTTACAAGTAACGACAACCAATACAAATGACAAAGCACATTCCGCTGGAACAAAATGGCGGCATTTAGTTCAAACTTCTTCTGTGCGCCGCCATTCGCTTCCTAAAACCTGCACCGTCACGCAGTCGGCGCTTCGAAGAATGTCGCTACTTGTAGGAAGTTCTTATCAAGGAACTTTGCGCGCCGGCAGCGCGCCCGGTAAAGGGAACACGGTGGCGCACGCTCGGCCGCTTCTACTCGTCGCGATGCCGACGAACATGGCGGTGCCTCAAGCATCTACATCGTCGGCGGTCGCAACCTCGGCAGTAGCGAAACCTGCCCGTCCATGCAATGACACCGCAGACGAACTAAGGGAGCGGAATAACGCAGCACAACGATCGAGGAGGCGGGCAGCGAAATCCACCATCGTTGTCAAGTCCCCGAATACACGCCGGGCAGAACGAGCAGCGGCGCAACGCGCCAGGAGACAGAACAAAGCTTTTCGAAAGCGTGAGGGGCAAGCGGATCGCGATTCAAAGCGTCTCAGGCGACAAGGGGACGAAGCCCTTCGACAACGCGAGGCGGAAGCAATACGTAGTAGGCGGCATGCTTTCGCATTCACAACTCATAAGAGGGGCTTAGGTGCACTGGGGCTTTTTTTGAAGATATATTAACTTTTAACGGGACCAAATGAAAGAACAGAGCTGAAATAAAAAAGTCGTACTTTTCGCACGCAATTCGCGAAGAAACGAGAGCGATAGCTGTAGCACGGTCACGCAGTGCTGGCGGAATGGTGCCGTCACGTACCTGAGGACGTAGGTGCGACGTGGTTAATTCTCTCAGCCGTCGCGGTTGGCGTCGTCGATGCCACCGACGACTGCCACCAGTGATCCGTGAAGTGAGTGGGTAAGTGCGGTGGAAGTTTCGAAAAACCATCCAACATTACGCGCAGCAAACGGATACTGGCAAAGTGGGATTTCGCATAACGCGAGTAATATTTGAAGAAAGTCTTTCAAGCAGACGACACGATGATTCTCCCTTCGTCGTACAATTCTTGGCGGGACGTCAGGGCTGCCCTCTTAGATCTCTTCGTACGGCACGGCGGACGGCAAGTCCCGACTTCCCTCTCCTCGCGGCGAAAGGGGAGAGAAAAAAATCATGAGCCATTCCACTCTGTAAAGGTGGATGACCAGCGAAGCTGTTTAGCACAAGGCACAGACGTGACACAGAATTTTGAACAAAGGTACGAACTATCGCCGCCCCGAGGGAGAAAACTAGACGGGACCGCCACCCCGGGAGAGCGGAAGGGAACTAGGCATGCAAGCGCTTAGAATGACAACAAAGAGAAGGCGCGCGAGTTTTTGTTGACGTACATGAACAATCCACGGAACCCTAGCTATAAACAGCTTCGCTGTAAAGACATTTATTTTTTTCGTGCGCGCGGTTACTACAACGGACGAGAACAATATCTCTGCGAAATTTCGCTCATAAAGCTATGGCTTAAAAAACAAAACAAAACAAACAAACAAACACATTGTAAGGTGAACTTGCCAGTCATAACTTTGTTGCCTGCGGGCAACACCAGGCAAAAGCCTAAAACGGCTTCCTTGCGTAACCTCAATGGATCACTATAAATTGTCAAGAATATCTGCGCATACGATAGTCTCAAGCAAAACTGTCGCCTATCGTAAAATAATCGTGGCAAGAGAAAAACACTTATCCATAATTTTTTACCGTACCGCCGTTTTCGGTCGCCGCGTATTTGCGCTCCTAACTTATTTTTTCTCGTCAACTATATGCGCATCTTTTCACTAGATGGCGTTGTAGTTTCGATCTTAAGGCTGTTGCCAGACTACGAGAATAACAAAATAAATAAAAATCCGGAACTCTTAAACAAAAATCTTTCAGCCTTTCCACTCTGGTGAAGAAGGAAGACCAGCGGAGCTGTACAATGGAAAGTAATGGCCGGCTGCAAGTCGGCAAGCCAGAGTGGAATGGCTGTCGCCATCTATGAGCGACGGCGGCAATTAGATACGTTGCTTGCCGCCGTCGCTCATAGATGGCGGTAGGTGTCCAGAGTTCGGTGTCTTCATTTCTTTGCGGGGGACACGATCCTGGGGAAACTAGCTCCGCCGCACTGTCACCCGGGCGACAATAAACAAATTTTATTTCGCGTCTATGACGTTTCACTATTTCTCAGAAACCGCGTGTGCCACGTTGTTCACCGGAGCCTCCGCGTGGTTCCGGTGACACGTCATCAAGCACTACGGGTCTTCTGTGCACGAAATGTTTCAACTTTCATTTCGTCCTTGCGATACACAAAGCGATAAATAATGACAGCGCTGAAGAGATATCGCTGGGCATCCGATGCACGAAGCGATAATTAATGGGTGCGCTGGACAGATCGGACCAGAATCTGCACAGAGTGACGTATTGTTCAAGGCTCAAGTCACTACAATTAAGGAAAATGTTTGCTGAGTGCGCGAGTTGGTAGACCTGCATTATGGCATTCGCAGCGAGGCGTATACGAGCCTGAAGAACAAGAGAGGTTAATGGACGAGCTCTGGGAGTGGACGTATGGATGTGCTCATATATTATATACTAAATATTTGTAGTAGCAACCTTCAGTTGGGTGTCAGCACTCGTCATGTGTCCCAACTTGTTCTTCTGTCTCGTATGTCGCGCTGTTTTGCTATAAGTACTGCTAATTATAAAATTATGATACGTATAACAAACAATAAAAACTGCGCACGCCAGGAGGAGAAGACACCATAGGCGTGCTCCGCTGGCGCGCGCGCAAGCAGCTTGCTGCTGCTCCTAGCATCGACCTTCTCGCGCCGCGCGCAAGCCGCAGGTGTCGACCGGGCGACAGTGCGGCGACACAAAAGCACCCCGAGTGACGGCGCCTACAGCGCGCCACCGGCGAAACGCGGAAGTCCCAGACGCGCCGCGCGAGGGTCGAGCACATCTTAGTAGGACCTGCACCCTGCACCCAGCGCATTTTCATTAGTTCTCAGGGGCCCTCCAGGTGGAGCAGCCTGTGTCGATGGCCACGCGTTCCGGCGTTCGGGTTTCATTCCGTGCTGACTGTACATGGCGAATGCAAAGAAATTTCAACGTGCGATAGTTACACAGATATGAAGCAGGGGACTAAGAATGGTGACGACAGTGTCCAATGGCAAGTGGAGACGCCTTAATAATAAACCAAATTCTCTCGCTTTGTTTTTTTTTACGCGGTTGGTGCGCGTTGCGACGCCGTTTCTTTACGTGCGCTGATTTTTGCGCCGGTAGCAGCGGTCTTGAGAGCAGCGGGCCGGGCTTCATTGGAAGTACCACGACCCGCGACGGGCCGGTGAGAAGACTGTCCGCGGGCCGGGGTTTGGAGACCCCTGCTCTACAGTCTCCGGGTTATCGTCGCGCACGCTCAGTGCCATTCTCGGAGAGGCGTCCAGCCCGCGAAAACCTCGGTGTTCATTCGTGCATGTTTCCGCGGTACTCGCCGCTGTAAAGTATTTGTCGTCATGTCCGGCTCCAAATCTCTACATTGGACACTGTGAACAGAGATATTGTGATCGCCAAAATAAATGTAACCCTCCGCTTCTTTTGACTAGATTTGGCCCTTCCGTCCCCTCAGCCGGGTATACCGACTCACTCGTCAATGAAGCCACGTGCACATCTCCCGGTCATCCTCCTGTTCTCTGCACCGAAAAAAAGAAAAAAGAAAAAAAGAAAAGAATATATACGTTTATAAAATTATTATGATGTTTTAGATATTTATTCGATAATTTTTGCAGGGTAAAGTTGGCATTGGGCATTTTACACCCTGTAAGCAATTCTGCTAAATACCTCCGAGCCAGACTTGTACGGCACTCATCAGAAGTAGTAATAAATTACTTGTAATCAATTACGTTTTGAGGTAATTTTGTAATCATTTGAACACATTTGTTAGGAAGTAATTAAAAAAGTCATTTGATTACTTTTGAAGTAAAAAATACTTTAAGCGAAAAATAAGGACATTAACCAAAAGCTCAATAAACATTTACCCGACGTTTGGAGACGAGTTCGGTCCCTTGTTTACGAGTGAGTGACGGAAAGAACATGCGTCGCTTAACATACGGATGTATGGGGCCTTGCTCACATCACGCAGTCCGGGGACCTAGCTGCTGGGCAGGGAGCCTGAAGACCGATTCCCTGCACCCTGTCTCTGCTCCTTGCTCAGCAGCTAGGTCTCGGGACTGCGTGACGTCAGCAAAGCCCCATACATCCGGATGTGCATTTAGGCGACGCGTGTTCTTTCTGTCACTAACCCAAGGGAGGAAGCGGGAGACTGGGCTAACGCGTCTCAGCTCGGGGCATGGAGCGAAAGCTTGCGCTTGGAACCTCCTGGGTTCGATCCCCACCACCCCCACCCGTTTCGATGTGGATGAGTTTTGTACCGGCACTCGTTCGTGTAATCACTACTGCGTGATGCACGTTAAAAAACCAAGGTTAGCGGTTGTACTGCACTGGCTAAATTTCTCATCTACAGCTAAGAGACCGATCACCCGTTGAGGCTCCATGAATGCTGTATAAACATACAATGCAAGCCAATTTTTTGTCACTCACCCATGAACAAGAGACGGAACTGGTCTCGGAATGTCGGGTAAACGATTAATGAACTTTTGGTTAGAGTCCCTATTTTTCGCTTAATGTCTACTCTCCCCCCCCCCCCCCCCTCAAAAAAAAAATTGTAACCGTTATCTTTTTTCCCTACCCTTGCTAATGGCGTCCTTCGCCTCTACAAGTTTCCTACCGAGGAACCCTTCAACCAAGTTTCCGACGGGAGGGTCGTTTTACCAAAATCGGTGGATTAAGGAGACAAGCGGTTTACAATTCGATGATCAATCCAATCATGGTCTGTACAAAACAGAACGTTTTCGAACCGGGAAAAAATGTTGTCGTTTTGAAAATCTGAAGTAATCTGGAAAGTAGCGGTTACTCGTTGAAGTAACGGCCAAGTACTGTTCTTCTCAAGTAATCGAGTTATATAATTGAACGATTTTAAGCGAGAGTAATTGTAATTGTAACAGATTACTTTTTTTTCGAGCGGCGTGTGCGAGACTGCTCTCAGCACATAGAGCACTGTATACCTGGGTGAAGGAGGGTGATTGAGAGGCCGTGAGTGTACTCTCTTCGGATGGCTTTGATTTAAAGTGTTGCTTACACTCAACGCGTAATGTCACTTCTGAAGCGCATGCGTTCGAAAGTCCACCGCAGTGCTCCTTTAAGGTGACACCAGGTCATCACCTGGTGTCACCGGGTCGTGTAAGGCGCGAGAAGTGTCTCAAGGAACCAAGGAAGCGAGCAAGGCCAGGAAAAAGCGCCCCCTGTGCAGCGTTAGGTGTCCCAAATCGTTGTAAAAACTATATTGGGGGAAAAATAAGGGGGTGTCCTGGATGTGCCTGCACTCATCCGACTTCTATTGTTATTTGAGTCAGATTGAAGGTCCTTTCTATATCTGCGTGCACGCGCCCGTTTATTATTTCTTTTTTGCGATTCCGCACCTGGCTTGCGACTGAGCGTCACGCATCCTTGGACAAGGTAGCGTATTGGCCGGGAAACTCATGAAGTCCTTTCTTGTGCTTTCAGAACCGGAAAAGCCCCTGCCGAGGCCGAAAGGTGAGGAGATTTGTACGCACAGATATACTAGATCACACTCAAATGCAAGTGTGTGAACCAGCCTTAAAGCTTCGAACATCTCAAACGTGACTTTGGCCTTTGACAGACGGTCCGGGCCGGCGCAGCGCCGTCTGCTACCGGCGGCCCCGGCGCGGCAACTGCAAGGCCATCCACCGGCGCTGGTTCTTCAACTACCGGACGCTTATGTGCGACCGCTTCCTCTGGGGCGGCTGCGACACCAACGGAAACAACTTCAACACCAGGCGGGACTGCAGGCTCGCCTGCACGCCAACCGCTGTCGTCCAGGACCGTCACTACCGCTAAACACATTCCGTAAAAAAAAAAAAAAAAAGGAAGCAAGTTGAAACTATAAAATTTAGTTGTTTGTCGTGTCCTGGAGATAAACTTTGGTGAGAGCCGAGGCGCTGAGCGCTCTTCTGCGCACAGACGACACATAATCATTCTCCACCCCCCATTCAAAAGTTTTGTGCAAACGTAGAGCTATTCCATCGCCACGTGAAGTCATAATTTTCACGCTATATTTAAAGGGATATTGTCCGGTGAGACATTGCCTTTCAGAAAACCATTAAATAATATTGTCATTGACTTTAGGAATACATCCGCACAAGATCCGAATTTTTAATCCTCCGCTGCACGTAACTCAATTTTAAACAGAGCCCAACTGCTCAGATTGCACCCGCAAAACACACGGCGTTTTCGTTGGCAACAGCAAAAACTCTGACGTAACATCAGGCAAAGAGAGCCACCTCAGCTCTTGACTGCTGTCTTAGTAAAATAACTTCGTTCTAAGAAAGACAAGATTTACGGTATTGAGGAAAGCTCAATTCTTCGACGATGATCCTTGTGCGCATCATCAGCCATGTTGATCAAAACCGGGAATAAGTAAACGCCCGCGACTCTGACGTTACCTTGCCTGATGTGACGTCACGACACGACGAGCCATGCGTACTTGCGAAATTTGGCGTGAACTTTCGTAATGATGTTTATAATTGATTTAACGAATATTGGGGCGTATTTTAATTAAATAAATATCGCATATCACTATATTTAGGGCCTCTCTACGTGACCAGCGCAAAAACATACTAACTTCCCGATATCACCGGACAACCTTTTAAATGACAATGTGTGACGTCATAGCGTAGGTTGGCCCTGATTCCACGCCAAACTTATTGGGAGGCGTTTTTCCCTTTAAATTTAGCGGGTTATGACTCTACACAAAAATACACCTCGGGATACACTGCGAATTCCCGCCATTAACAATAGACCTACTTCAAAACTCGTAGCACCTCACCACGGCGTAATGCCATTTTATGCATTGTGGGAATCAGTGGGCAACAAAATATACACGCGCTCCGCTCCTGGCCCACGGGTTCCAAGAGTGCAACGCGCGAGGTGTCGGATTTATAAAAACAATCTCATTGTTGACGAAAAAAAAAACATGAAAAGAACATAAGTAATTTTGCCTGCGAATCACTCTGGTGGTTCATTCTTTTGCAAGGCCTAGGCACAACTAGATGGAGTGAGCGGAAACACAGAATCACCAATTTTTCTCGTGGTGAATGCCGCGAATCGCCACTTTCGCCACTTCAAAGGCGATTTTTCTTCCCATGCTTTAGCGCTTGAAGCAGGGTTTAGAGTGTGCGAGACCGCGAACTTCAAGCACTCTTAAAAAAAGGTCTAGTACTTACACTTCCCGAGGTGTAGGCGACTTGTCACATATGATGCATCTCCAAGAGCGTACCTTCGCATCCCTCCAAAAAGGAGCCACCACCCTTTCAAAGGTGCGTCCGTGTGTACCCCTCCATAAAACCTCACCTTTCAGCGCATGTACTGACACAGTCCCTCTAGGGGTGTAGAATTATTATTTCTATCGTACACCCCCATCGCTTAGTGTTAGTAATGCATATACACCCCATTTTAAGCGTGCACGCATATTTGCTTTTGTAACAACTTACCTTGAAGAGGGAAAATAGACGCACTCCATTTGACCGTATAAACAATGACTCGGAGGGTGCATGTGCCGGCTGAAAGGGCAACACGACAAAAGTATCTGCTCCTCCTTCCACCAAAGTAAATGAGGCCAATAGTTGCCGGTGTTTCTGAGCACGGGTATGGCGCACGGCCTTTCTACGAAGAGGTCGAATCAATGGATGACACGCAGATGGAAAGCTGCAGTATGCGGAGAGCAAGTCGCTCTGCGTCTTGCGCAGGAGTTGCTGTGACGTCAGAATGACGCCGAGCTCCTATTGGCCGACTGAACAAAAATAGTGGGTAGATCTCAACGCTAGATGCTTTGAGGTCTACCCACTATTTTATTTTCTATCAGCCAATCAGAGCTCGGCATCATTCTGACGTCATCGCAACTCCTGCGCAAGGAGCAGACGACTTGCTCTCCGCATGGTGCCTGGAAGGAAGGCGTCTCCGACTGGTGTGACTTAGCGTCCTTTTCTGCCCACGCACCAAAAGTGGTCCCGAAGTGGCAACAAATGACGTCACGAAAGCCGGAGTGTCATGCTGTCTGATGTCGCGATCCTGGCGGTTGGTCGTAGAAGTGCCGGTGAAAAGCACGAGCGAACGTGAGTGTCGCTGTCGTCGCGGCGTCCAAACTCCTGGCTGCCGAAGTTTCCGTGAACTGTCAAGCTGCAGAGGGACGTGCAGCAGAAAACTTATAGGATGCTTAAAGGGACCATGAAATGACCTTTTTACTTTTGCCAGATAACTTTTACATTAAACCTTCAACGTTCACTGAATGCCGAACAGGCATCCGTTTTCGTCTCGGTTCATTAACTTCTACACAAAAAAATAATGAAATATCGACTTTTTCTTTCTCTCCAACTGACCGCAAAACAAGTTGCGGCGTAATTTTGACGGTCGTGACGTACGCTGGGACAGGAACCGGAAGTTCTCTCGGCAGTAGGAGAGTGGGAGCGTTAGCGGCGGCGAGTTGGGGGTGTGCCGGTAGGTTTTACTGCGCTGATGTCACCGACGTATTTTCTGAATCGACGCCTCTCATCGCCGCGATAGCCATGGACACATCGCAGCTGTGCGAAATTCAATGAGATATGTTGCGCTACAGCGACAGCATGGGACTAGTCTCATACGCCGGTATGCCTGTTGGGAAGTGCGGCGAGTCTTCCGGTGAAGACTCCAGAAGTCAACCCAACTGTCATTGTTGGTAAAAGGCGGCCCGTGTCAGTCGTTTGCAAAGCGACGTAGATGGAAACAAATCGCCGCGGCGTTTTTCACGGCCTCGGAGATGCAGGAGCGAGCCGACGTTAAAAAAGATACGTTTGAACTACGACAGTGTCAGCAAGAGCCACGTAAATACCTGTTCACACTCTGAGCGGACGCGCGCGTTTGATGGAAGTGCTGTATTCGCGCTGTTGGTGAGCGCTTCGGGACCGATCTTTTACGATTGCAACTCGATACTGACGCGGCACTCGGCAAAGGAAGGTTGGCCCGGCATTGCACGTAGCTCCCACGAACTTTTTTAGCTCGACAGTGACGTGCAGTCGTGTCAGAATAAAAATGGCATACTAATAACAAAGTGTACATACCGTGTTACGAAGGTAATCCATACGGCGTTTATTCGAGCTCTATATCACACAAAACAAGAAGATAGAATCGACGAGAGTTCCTTTTCGACGACAGTGTTCGTCAACACTGCCTCGGAAAACAAGGAGATGACAAGGGGAAGAGATTGACCTCACCTGTTAATCTAAAATTGAGGTCAGCGATCAAACTATAATACGGGAAGGGTCCACAAGGGTCGCGCGGGCATATTCCATTCAGCACGCCAGCCGGTCGTGGGCAGACTGTCTTGGCCAAGTACCGTCGAAGCAACGCTGCGCCGAGTCGGAGTGCCTGCTAGGCCTATATTCTGCGCAGCTCGCTTGATCGGAGTCGGTGGATTCGTGACCGTCGTAGCTTTTCTCGGGTGTTCGTGGATCCAGCGTTCTTGTTCGTCGTGGTCTGTTTCAAGTACTTTTTTCTTGCTGCTTGAAGTCGGGACGCGCGAGAAGAACACGTAGAAAAATAAACGTTCGTTGGTCGTCGCGACCAAGCGACGCTGTCGGCCATGCTGATTTGATCGTAAAAAGTGCGTAAAGGCTGAACTCCATGGAACGAATTATGTGGCGAACGCCACCCGACGGCACGCTCGCTTTGCGCGCGACGTAGCAGGCACTGTGCTGATTCCACGCGCAGAGCAAAAGCCGCCGAGGCAATATTCGTCGGTTATTAGCCCCGTGCGCGACCGAAAGCGTCGCTGTGGTCGGCCTTCCACGATTGGCCGAACGCTGACTATGACGTCTGGAAGGGGGATTTATCATCGACGGAATAAGAGGAATGAAAGAACTTTAATTTTGACGGTGTTGGCAGTGTTTCTTTGAGAGCGCAGCGATTTCAAGCTTCCACCATGCTAATTACAACGCACCATCGAACTTGTCGTTCGCAAGGTAATGACGTCACAAGGGGAACCATAGGAGGGCGCCACCAGAAACATCTCGCCACTAATTCGCAACATATGGACTAGGGAATGCTGCGAACCGGCCGAGGTTCGAGTTCGACCAGGTTCGACTTTTCCGAACTTTTGGTGGAAATTTCGACGAACCTTGCTTGAGGTTCGACTCGTGTGCGCATGCGCGACAGGCTGGCCGTGACATTCGGATTGGATGGTGATGGCTAAAGGACGAATTAAGGGCAGCGTTGATTGGTTTAGTTAATACAGTACAAAACAAATAAGTTAACAACTTCTTCAGTGATTAGAAGTGGTTTCTTTAAGTATAACTGTTTATAAAATAAAATAACCATTTTCAGATAAAAAAAAGTTTTCCTAAGCCACTTAGATACGCTTGTATCAAGGTCTGGCCACACTGTCCACAAAGTCGAACCGGTCGAATCTGGTGAAAAGTTCGAAGGTTCGTCGAACCAGTTCTGACCGAGTCGAACCCCGAAAGTTCGACCTAAAAATCTGGTTCGACAAAAGTTCGCGACACCCCTAATATGGACCAGTGTCAGCCGAAATCCTCGCCCCCAGCGATAAAAATGGGAAATAATAATCTCAAACGCAGGCTCTCGTGAAGAGAGGGGCTGCGCATAAACATATTTTTGCTTTACAGGATTCGTTGCATCGGAGTTTTTCTTGGAGCTTCGTGATTATGCATTTAAGACGTTCTTGCAATACCATATCTGCGAAGGTTTCTAAAAAACGGAGTCTCGCAAAAAGCGCAGCCCCCCTACTGTGTCATGGCGTCAGCAAAGCAAACATGGCGACGCCCATGGAGCAGAGCAGACACTTGTCTATTCGTCCCATGGAGTTCCTCCGAGCTGGCTCTCAGCTTCGTTTACCACACGATAGATGGCGCTTGGCTCTCAGCATGATTAAATTTGGCAATTTTCGCCACACATCTCTAATTATGCTACAAAATGTGGATCTGAATATTATTTAACAAAACTTTTAGGAAACATTTGCCGGCTATTTATTGTTTATGATCGTGGTGCTGGTGAGGTAGGCGCTTACCCAATGGGCGACGTGGATTGGGCTGACGTGCTGCAGTTCCGCGGATGCATAGCAGTGAAAAGTCAGAGAGCTTTCGAAGGAAAGGAAGACGCAAAAGAGTCCAGTTTTCTTTTAAAAGTTCTATAGCAAAGAATTTTTTGGCCCCTATTTTTATGTTTTTGTGTTTCTTTTCACACCTTTTACGGCGTCCAGTAGATGAAATTCGATTTCAGAATCGTTTCATGGTCCCTTTTAGTAAGCGTCGCCTTCACGAGTGGAACGCGATAACGTTATCGGGCCCCGTTCGCATCGCCTGCTCATTCGCTTCTCGTGCTTTCCCTGCCAATGCGCAGAAAGTGCGGCTCGGCATGGCCTAGTCAGTAGCGTGCCTGGCTCGTAACCGATGGGTCGTGGGTTCGAACCCCGCCTTGAATTCTTCTTTTTAGGCAAATGAATTACTTTATAAAGTTAAATCGTTTGAGACGTGCGGAAACCTTTAATTCGCATTACATGGAAGGTTCTTTTTTTAATCACTTTAATTGCACGTGTGACGTCACGTTTTACGTCAGCGTTGTGGGTTGTTTGAAATTCCCGCGCAGAGGTCATGTGGCTGTGACGTCATGATCCTATCAACCAACCAGGATTGTCCCGTCACCGAAGCCACCGACGCCGGCTTTTTTGCGACACGAGCTCGAGCTCCTTAACGCTACCCGTTAATAGGCGGCTGCCACACCTGCTGCTGCGACGCCGTCAGGAACGCGGCCGGCAGCAACATGACACTGCTATGACGTCACCAGGCGGAAATCGAGGGACCACTTTTTTGGACGCGGTAAACACACCAGTCGGAGACGCGTTCCAGGCATTAGAGCTTTGGTGACAAATTTTCTACGCGTGCACCTATACCAAGGGCCAACGCGCGCGGGGCGCACCCTAGGATATGAGTGCTACGTCAGCGTTATGCAGGAACTCGCGTTCAAACAGACAGGACACGCATTCCAGCAAAACACTGACACAGCACCATACTCTCCGTTTCACCTTACGATGTACCGCAGGAAAGGCTACAAGCGCGAGCTCCTTGCTCTAAGGCACATCTCGGCGGCACAAGCTCTCGTGCGTTAAGAGCAGCTCCCAACGCCAATAAGCTCGAGCTTCTAGCCTTCTCTGCGGTACAACATAAGGTGAAACGGAGTATTGTATCCAATTATCCAATATGTTCCCCGCGGCTACTTCTCAATAAGTAACGTAAAAAATAAAACGGCACTAGGTTGTTTATTTAAATTCATCGACAGCTGGAAGGAATGCACGGCGTGGTAGGGGGTATGTTGACGCTTCTTGCTTCCAGATTCGTTCTTTGCGGTTAAATGTCTCGCAACCTCATTGACCTTGGAACCACAATAGACCGCTTCCGAAAGTCACGTGTCGAATATTAGGTCGGAACCCCTGCACAATGGCGGAACAAGTGCGCCCAGGAACGTGCCAGTCATTCCTTAAAGGGACACTGAAGTCATTTTTGGAAAAGGTCGTTTTTGATCTTATATTGTTTAAATTAAATTGTGGTAGTTCTCATTTTTCCCAAGTCCTATATTACAAAACCGCCTATTCATCTCAGGGCAGGAGAAAAACATGTGGACTCTTTTTTCTCGGGTACTACACTGTGTGAACCAATGAAAGCCCTACAATACGCGCAGATTCCGAACGATTTTATTATAACTCGTTTCGAATAGAATTTGGACATTTAGATAATACTTCTCTTTTTCACCGCGGACGAAGCCATCGCTTGCAACTCGCCGACAAGCGCCCTTCGTCGACCACTTCACTCGGAAGAAAATTCTTGTCAAAAAGGGCGTGTCACGATCTTAGAACACGCTTTTAACGAGCAAATAAGCTACGCACGATTGTGATTTCGGGTTCGTTGGGATGCTTAGAGCGTCTAGATTGAGTTGTCACCACCAAAGAACGATCTCAGAATCGACTTCAGTGCCCCTTTAAGATAGCAGAACGTCGGAGCGCGGCCAACACTACAAGCCGACGAGCCAATCAACAGCGTCGAAATTGCAACGTCATGGCGGTCATAACCTTTACCTGTGGGTGTTTTGCTTTCCAGTGTGCCGTGAAATTGAGTTTTCAGTCCGCCACTGTGCAGGGATTTCACAGCTGCCAACAGAGGGCACTGTTTGGAAAGGGGCTCGGGACCCCATACGCCTTGCGTTCCTTAAGCGGGCGGTGACCATACACCGTTCCAGCTCTTATCACCGGGGCGAAAAATGACGAGTCACTGGGCTGTGGACGTATGCGCGATATCTAAAATTCGGCAGAATGCGGAGAGCAAGTTGATCTGCGTCTTGCACAGGGATCGCGATGATGTCAGAACCGAAAGTTATTATTGGCTGATGGAAAACAATTAAAGGGTAGACCTCGAGGCATCTAGCATTGAGGTCTATCCACTACCCTTCAAATCAAAGCCAATCAGAACTCGGCGTCGTTCTGACGTCACCGCAGCCCCCGGGTTTGAAGCAGACGACTTGGTCTTCGCATTCGGCAGACTGCGCATGCTCACAACGGGTTTCACAGCCCAGTGGAGAAAGAGGGCAGCGCGCAGAAGCTCTAGACTCGTCAAACACTAACTAAAGTTAGAGCCAAAAGTGCGCGGAGCGCGCTGATTGACCTCGGCGACAAAAGCGCCGAGTCATCCTCGCGTGCAGGGGTTCAAACGCGCACGCTCCGTAACTTCGTCCCCAACCTTCTGTTTGACGAGTCTGGGGGACCCAGAATGTGATTACTGGAATGGTATATATAGGTGGTGGTGGCGATCATGCAACCCAAGCAGAGGCAAAGAAAAGGGCGAGACACAACGGGGTTTTCAGAGGTGCCAGAGCCGCCTTGCATAGTTGCATTTTATTGAACGCTATCGGCGAAAAAGGCAACAGAGCAAGTGGGCCCGACGCAAGCCCACTCAGCGAATTCTCGGCGGTGTTCGCGAGAACGACAACAACCGTGTTCGGGAAACCGAGAGCCCAGCTCCTCTTCTGGTGTTTCCGGCGATTCCCCATCCCCTCCCAGAAAGCTCCACGTGTCGACCGCTTTTGATGGAAACAGCCAAGAACGTAATATATTTGTTTGTTTGTAGTTTTCGTAAAAACAACAACAACAACAACAAAAACGGAACAACGAAGGTTTGCCAGACATAACTGGAACGTTACAAAATAGTCGCACGCAAGTCTGCTCTGGCTTACAAACAGGCAAAGATGCGACGAACGGTTTGTTTGCATCGAAGTAACCCGCACGCCGCTCAAACATCGTCGAAGTGTGCGGAACGCGGAGTAGAAATAATCTAAGCACATATTTATAGTATTTATAATATGTACAAAGAGTGAGCATTAACCGAAACTGCCCCGTCTGTGTCAATTTCTCTTCTGAACGCCGAAACAGCTCCTCCAGCTAAGAACATCTCGGAGCTAAGTACCGTCAGCAAAAAAATAAATACCGTCAACCGCTTTAGCGAGGATGTCCGCGTAAGTGGATCACTCAAAATATCTCATTCATAACACAACCGGAGCTAGGAAAACGCATTTTCCCTTCTATTTGTAAAACACCGCGTTTAAAGTTTAGGTTAATATGCTACGTATAGTTATGCAAAGCGAATTTCTTGTTGATGTTTCATTGAGCCGCAAAGTACAAAATAGAGCAACGTAACCGAGGGCTTGACGTTGAATACAGCGTCTCATGCCTTCTCCCTGAACGAAGTAAAAATAAAATATTACTTTTGATTCAGCATCTTTATACTCTGGTGCGTGCAAATTTACTTTCGTAACTTTCCGTTTCCTGGGACCCTTTCTGACCTATGAAAAACACTAGCGGTGAAGTAGTTCAATCCTGTCACTGAGATCTGAGGCACAAGCTTCCTGCCTTGTGCTAGTTAGAAGTGCCTACAGAAAACAAGGGAAGTCTGCAGGATTTGTCCCACCGTAGGCACGGCAGGACCTGCTCAAACCAGGAACGAAGACAAGAGGTTACCACAATGAAGGTTCGGTCATAGGTCTAGCCCTACCACGCGAGAAAAAGAAAGCAAAATAATGTCCACCCTGCGCAAGAACAAAACAGAATTTTGGGTTCAAGCAGTAAAGGTTTAGGAGGGTCCACCACTGATACGAGTTCAAAAGATGGAAGTTACACACGTGGCTGCTCGTTGGGGCCGTGTGCGCCCTACGTGACGGCTTAGATTCTTACAGAAAGTGATGGAAACCGCCACATGGAGATTCATTTCACTCCTCGAAATTTCGCTACGTTTTCAAAATCGTCGTCGAAAATGAACTAGCTACTTTCTGTTGCGTAATGCAGATGAGGCGCCGTAAAGAACTAAAGCCCGAAGTTCCTTAAAAAAGAAAGAATTACATCGGTTACTGTTCTATATACCACAGTATTTTTTTTTTACAAGTTTCCGTGAAGATTTTATTTTGAGAGGTAGTAGCACCGGCAGCACTTTGCTGTGAATGAGCGTTAATGCACGCGCCTTGCGTCTACATTCTACCTTGAGTTCTAAGTTATTTACCTCGATTAATTAATGTCATTACGGTAGCATTTGTGTTAGCTACAATTGCAAACGAGTCACGTGTTTCTTTGTCGATATTATGCACTGTCACTTCGACGGTCAATCTGGGTGGTATGGTATTTTCAATGGGTCGATCTCACGCATCTTGACTAGGCTGCGCTGCCTTGAGCCACTGCAGTAAATGTGAGCCATGTTATCTGGGATAAAACATTGCGATGCGAACGTAAAAAAGGTAAACATCCACAAAAGGTTTGTCTCGTTGCAAGGGGTAATTCGTCTACTGAAGAAAAAAGCAAAACAAGGGGCGACACAAAAACAAAAGTGGCGCACTTGTTTTTTTTCAGTCCGTCTGTTAAATATTTGCAACAAAATGAAATGAAACAGTGCTCTCAGAATTTATTTAACATGTTTTCACTCAGGCATAGAGCTACCTCGAGAACACTGAGCGCTTGTTTGACTCGTTTTACTATACTGGAAATGTTATATCGATCATCTTTATAAAGTATCTATATTCATCATTATTGCATTGCACGAACATTAAAGTGAGTTGTGTCGATTCCAAACCCTCCACGCAGCGAGCAGAGGTTGAGTGGTGCGCAGGCACCCAGTATCTCTGACGTCGCCTAACTCGTGGTCACGTGCTTTTCTAGCGCAGTAGCTGTAGGACTTCGCGAAAGTGGAATAGTGTACATCAAAACTCCTCCCCTATAGACAAATGTTCCTTCGTCGCTTTTTTATGTAAGCGGAGAAATGTTTTTATAGGCGAAAGCTGTGGAACACGTGGGGCGAGGATAGAATCTATCTACAACCTTTTGAAGTAGACTGAGGAGGAAGGGCTCAGAAGTCATATAGGAGAACAATGAACAGAAAACAAAACAAAACATACACTGGTTTCATATCACACCCCTCTTTGCAGACATGACTCGACAACCATGTGGCCGCTTGCTCTCGCCTGTACTGATATAAGTTTATTTTTCCTTTCCTGTCTAATGCCTACTAATGCCCACATTGCATTTTTTTTTTGGGAGCACTTTGTAGCGAATACAAATTTGGTTAACGAGGATAGCGCACAACAGAGCTGAGCTACTAAACCACCAACTAACCGGAGCCGAATATGTTACTTGCGATCCATTTCCCAAGTTTTGCGTAGGGCTAGGAGGTGCAGGTCCAGCGACGAAGCTCCAGAGAATGTAGCGTTCGCGCGAAGATTCGCCCAGTGCAGAAGCACTGCATCAAGCCACGACAATCGCGCCTCCCACGCCGCTTTATAGCGCATTTACACTTGCGGATTCGCGGGCGGATCCGCGCAAGCGGAAAATCAACTTTGGAGCCGGGTGGCAAAACCGACTCGTCGCTGGCGGAAAATCTGGATACGGGTCCCGGACTGATCCAGATTTTCTGCCAGCAAAGAGTCCTTTTCGCCACTCGGCTCCAAAATCCACTTCCCGCCTGCACGGATCGTCCCGCGAATCCGCAAGTGGAAATATGCCATTACACTACAGACGAAATGGGAAACGGTGATACACTCGAAAGAGGTATGACCTGCTTGAACAACACTCCGCTTCACAAGTCCGAGTGCATCCGACTCTACTTCGGCTGCTACGACTACTTCGGCTACTTCGGCTACTACGACCCGATGACAGCATGACGTCACGTGACGTCATGCTCTCACGTGACGTAACAATGTCATGTAAAAACGATGACCCTAGAGTTTCTTCTCTTACGACTCGTCATCGTTGCAGCGCTACGACGGTCAGTCAGCAGCTGTTGTGAACACCCGGACGTCATTACCGAGACTACATCCCATGCGCTGACACGGAAGCCCACAAGAGCTGGCGCTATGAATGGTATGCACTGGAAAGCCCCATGGTTACGTCGAGTGCTGTCGCAAGGAGGGACGATCAGTGAACTGAAGTCTTTAAAGTAAACCGGCGCATCTTCGAGCCAGACTACGCAAGGCCCTCGCCCGCTGCCGGAAGTGCCACCGAAGCAACTCTTGCCCAAGCAAGGATAGGGAAGGTCTGACTGCGTCGTGCTTTCCTCGGATCGGCACAAGGTCTCCCATAGAGGTGCCTCGAACGACAGGACTAGAAAAAGGCGATAGTTCACGACGCGGCGACGAAGACGGACAAACGCGAGCGCCGTAGGGTTCGTCGCACCGCACAACCAACGACAGGACTTGAAGAGGGAAAGCTCCGGAGCAAGGAAGCTGGATGAGAGCGAGGCACTTGAAGCGTCTACTTTCAGAAACAACGGCGGGGTGGCTTTCATGCAGCCGCCCTTCGCGTGAAAACAAACTTCAAAAAGAAAATGATGTGTCGCGGTAGTGATATCTGTGACATCGTAAGTAAACTTCAGTCACTCTAATCTCGTCCTTCACTCAAAGCTCGGCGTTGAGACCGTTAAGTAGGTAGAGTTTGACGATGTGAGGCTATAAGCAACGAGTTTCGAACGCCTCAAAGCTGTAGGCATACAACCATTACCCAGTGATGGAATAGACGTCATTCAGGTGCCCTGACGATGCTCTGTGTTTAATTTCTTTACTAGATCCTCTAATACCAAACATCCTTATCAAATGATTGCGTCTGGTTCCAGCGCTGACGCCCGGGTACAGTGTACCTGAAGGGAGGAGTGTTGCGACCTCATCCATATCTATCGCAAAGGCTTTAAAGCTGATGGTGTTTATCTGGACTGTGAGAACATTGTTGTTACTGCATATTTCCGAGCCTCAACCATCCCGATGATGAGATGTAAAAACGACACATTTCGCTGGGATAATTTAGCGTACAAATTATGGAGAGCAAAACATTTTGATTAAGCAGCGGTAGAGGTTGTCTCAGTGCGGCACTTTCCGGTCCGCAAGCAGACACAGAAGAATGCATCATTGTCGTTCTGTAAGTTGGGCTTCCACACAAAGCGCCCCAATAAATTGGATCGGTTCTCAATACTCCCCTCATAGTAGTAGACTCCAGCCGAAGTTTATGAACTGTACACCGGGTAGTCAAGAGCAGACGAGACATTTGTGCCACCCCTGCCGGTAGACGTTAATGGGCGTTCCCAAACGGCAAAGATAAGACGTGCCCTGCGGTGGCTTTTGGAAGGAGCACTGCAGATACAGACCATCTGCAGGAAGTCATCTATGCCGAAAAATGTTTTGTGTTTATGGTTACTACCACTAGTTGCTCTAGCACAGCGTTTGCACTTCCTGTGACCACTTTCATTGTTGGCGTTTCGAGAGCACCATACCTTTAACAGGGATTCAGACTTTCAAATAAAAATAAGTGCCGTAAAAAAAGCATACCATACCTAAGCTTATACATTCCGCGTGCTGTGAGTACTTGTGTAGCGTACACTTTGTTTCGTAAGTTTTTTTGTTTTTTACACAACATTTCGTTTGCGTGTTTCTTCTTCCTTCCTGTGGGTGTGTGAATGTATGCATGCGTGTGCTTCGTGAGTATGACAATTTACCGAGAGATTCCGCCTTTCGTTATTCTCACGCGGACCAGTTCGTTGAGACACACACACGGGCTGCTAAGGAACTTGAGGCTCGTAGGGTATGTTGTGGCGTAGTCCCGCAGGGGCTGGTCATCCTCCTTTATCCGCCATGTTTTCCCAGTACTTGCCGTTAAGATGGCATAGCCGTGAAGAAGTCAATTCAACGGGTCACGAGATCGGTCTAAGTGTCCATGCAGCAGGAGACCCCTTCCAGCCCAGCTGTCGTCGGTCGTCGCTGCACAGAAACAATCACAGAAGCGCCAGAAATGGTGCGCTGCTCCAAACATAGGCTGCGCTCGCCGAGACGCCGCCACGATGAAGACGTGCGCGCGGAATGTCACATGACCACTGCATCACCATCTTTGCCGTCGTTCTTTCGTGGTCTTAACACCCATTTTAAAAATAACAACTAAGGTATAACGGAGGTGGTAATCGATCCGGAAACGTCGTCCCGTGTCCACACGTCGAGAGAAGCTCTTTCACGTCCTACGCGCACACTCGCAACTAGCACCTTACAGAGAGTGAGAGTGAAAAGGCTACTGAGGTGAAAGGGAAGCTGTTCTTTGCACTCGAGAACCACGAGAAGCCCGTGTCTTCTATCCAGCAGTTGCAGAAGCTCGAGAAATTTGCAGTGGGGGGCGTGTGGTGCCTCCACAAATGCAAGGCGTGCTCCGGGACGCGATGATGGTCCTCAGAAGTCGTCTTTAGGAGATTTGATATTCGGTAGTCATTGAGAATAATCAGCAGTGGTTGTGAGCTTCCAAGAGAGTTCAGGAGCGTTCAAGGACAAATATTTCCCAGTGCTGTATGCTGAGCTGGCGTTGTCCCGAAGAAGGTAGTTGTAGTGGTGACATATACATTTTTAGGGGAAGCAGGCGTGGCTTGACGAGGTCCAGCCTGTGAAGGCACCATTTCCGCTGTGTGCACGGTAGTGCTGGGCGAGCTCCCGGCGGCTCAGGAGGAAGCGACCTTGACGGGCCGGCTGCTGATGTCCATGCTAGTTGGATCCGCCCAAGCTCGATGAAGCTGAAGGGGAGCCGCGACGTGCGTGCGAGCAAGGCAGAAGAACCAGTGGCGTGGCTCAGACGTCGGATGTTCTGCTCCTGCTCCTCTCCCGGCTGCCGGAGACAGAGGGCAGCAGGATCACGCCACCTTTTCCGGGGGCATCCACAGCCTCCGGAAGGGATCCGTCCTTACTACCAAGCTTCGGCTTCCTCTGCGGTACGATACAGAAAATTGTCACGCTAAAAGGAGTAACATGATGTTCCGTTAAAGTTTACGAAGTTCATATTGCTTGTACGACGACAGGAGAAGAGCAGTAACGGCTTTCACGGAAGAGACGGCTGTCATACAAGCATTGTGTGGCGGTAAGCTCGGCGCTTGTAGTCGCTCAAACGTTTGGAGTGAAAACGACTGTGAAATCGGGCGTGTATATTTATGTCTCCTATAGAAAGCTAATAGACATTTACTGTCATGTAAGGAAAGGCTGTGTTTAGGTGCCAGGCCAAGAACATTGTTCGCAAAGCTGCCACCCTATACAAAGTGTGGAGTCACTAGCATCCATACATCCCCCCCCCCCTCTACTACTTACCGGGGCCAGGTCTCCGGGCAAGGATGCACTTCGACCGGACTCAGGCCAGCGTTCTTGGCTCGGACTCACCGGGCACGTCAACATGCTGGCAGCTCTCCTGCGCATGACATGTGCGGAACCACCAAGGCGATACGTCATCTAGTGATTTCGCCATCACTTAAACGTCAAATCACGTAATTTCTGATCCTTTCTTGTTTAGTTTACGTGGGTCTCGGTTTGTACCTAAGTCGTGCAAAAGGGCCTAAACCACTGAGCATACCACCCATACGATACGCCAGGAACTGATTATCGTATCATTTACAGATCAGCTTTCATGTTCCTGTAATACTAGGTTGTTGGGATATTGCAGCCCAGCTATGACGAGACAATAGAACATAAAAATATTCTAGTTCCACTCAACTATCTTTCCTTAAACTATCTTTCCTTAAATATTGAATATCAAGTTATCACAATCATTGATACACACGACCTGTGAGGGCATTCCACCATAATGTATGTTCTTTGCATAATAGGGGCGGCTCTGTTTTGTTAAAAATCACTGCAAGGTGAAGTTGTCAGTCAACATTAAGGGAAGCTGAAACACTTCTTCGAAAAAAAAAAAGAGTTAGAGGAGAATTCTGTCCCATTTGTATCATGTGAATCTGAATATAGGGCCGCCCACACTAGCGAGAAAACGCGCGTGGCACGCCGATCGCGGCGAATGTCACGTGACAGCACAGGAGGCCTCGCGCACTCTTGAAGCATTCGAGCGAACGCATGATTTCACGCGCTCAACCGATTTTGCGGAACGCGTTTTCAACGCGATCGGCGCGCCGCGCGCGTTTTCTCGCTAGTGTGGGCGGCCCTTAATACATTCGTTTTCCCCGAAGATGTAACTAAACGCGAGAAAACGCGAAAAACCTCCGACCACTCGTGACGTCATACTAGGATGTTTAGGCCGCCAAGTGCGTGTCGCTCGTGTGGACGGCGCGTGCAATTGCAAGCTTGCCAGGTATATTCCCCCGCACTGTCACCAGTCGTGACGTCTCTTTCTGACCTTTTTGAAAATAGCGAGAGTGCGCGTGCATAGCTTCGACAGGCGCTGAAGGTGCGCGAGAGCAGATTCCGAAAACTCCTAGTGTGACGTCACGTCCCGGGAAGGAGTGCCTTCCGCGGTATTTTAAAAATTAACTTCTGCAACCTCCGTGCACCAAATAGAAAAATAATCTCAATATTCGTGATCCTGGAGGCCGAATAAATGCCACTGCAGGTTTTTTTTCTTCGCAAATACAGAATTGTTTTAGTTTCTCTTTAAGCAAAAGCTTCCTTCTTTTTAATATCCGACGCGCACGTGTGCTCTATACTCCAGTGAATAAACCATTTGCTATATTACCCAAGCATCAAGTAGAATGCAGGGATCGGTGTTCCACGCGTCACACGCGCACGCCTTCCCCGTATAAAAGATTCGAAGTAAATAACCAAAATAAAGCGTTGACGAACGCGCGTGCAAGATACCATTTCTTTTAGGTATTTGCTTTAGAAAAGTTACCACTGCTGAGGCCAGCACATGCGGCGCGAGGAACACCAATCCCTGCATTCTCCTTAATGCTTGGGTAATATAGCAATAGGTCTAAAGCACGTGGACGCCGCGACAAAGGTAGACACTAAGGTAAAATCGTGGTGTTCCCTCCGCGGGTGTTGCTTCTCCGTGTGCACCATACAGAGCACGAAAATTCCGTTGACTCGCGGGCGGACAAATCACAACGTAACGTAAGGGAAAGGTAATTGAACCCTACAGTGTCATTGGGCCTCAAATCCTATTAAAGGCCAGCCATAAAAAACCCACCTATGCGAGTCTTTTACAAGGATAGCTGTTATAGAGACCTCCCAGCTGGAATCGCCTCGTCGGTGTAGTGCCAGGTAGAAAACTCAGTTTTACGTAAGCTCGCGCGTACACCACCTCGTTACTCCATAGCAAAGCGCTCAATTGGCTCTTGCCAGGCGACAGCGCCTTTACTACTTCTTAGTATGCCCCCTGTCAGCGCCGCGTCCAGGGTGGAGACACCCGTCATATGGGGTCGGACTTTCGGCTGCTCTTGACGGCGCTATTTTGAGTCAAATTTGCACTTATTACCCGGATAAACAGCTTTTACGGCCACGAATTACGTCTATACACACTGCAAAGCAGCAGGGCGCAAGGTGGGCCCAAGGTGGGACCGCCACGTTAGATCAGCCCAATTAAGTTGCTCGCACCTCCACCATGGAAGCTCGGTTAGTATCAAAAGCCCCACTATACTCCGTTCACCCTTAAGAGGAGACTAGAAGCTCCGCCTTTAGCGCGAGCTCACTGGCTTCCGCAGTGGTTTAGTTGCGCGTGCCTGCGCGTTCACACTCGAGTTAGCGAAGGCGGAGAGCCCGCACTGAAGCGGACCTTCTAGTCTGATCTAAAGGGTGAACAGAGTATATACTCAAATCACCCTTAAGCTGAGACCAACGTTACTAAAACACTCAGTTGGGAAACTCACCGCTGAAACCTGGACCATTGGCGTCCACCGAGGCCAAACCAAATACGATAACAGCGCCAGCTTTTAGCGACGCTTTAAAACATGAAAGTTGGCGTTAACATAGCTACTGCTATCTACTATCAGATGGCCCCGCGAGATGGTGCCACCGACCCTAGCGCGACTTGACCTGAACCAATACGCGCAGCCGTGCAGTTCCCTGAGTGGCTGCTGCGGGAGAAATGGCGGCGTTGCGGTTGGCTTTAGTTCGGTTCTCGAGTACGGACCGGAGTTACTTTTTCAAAGCAGGCTCTATATGACAGTTTCCCAACCGAGTTGTTCTATAGTAACGTTGGCTGAGACTGCAGTCAATGCCAGGAGCAGGAGAGCTCGAAGTCGCTGCTTCGAAGCGATTTTCTGCCGAACGAGCACTCGCGCTACAAAGTGCACATCTCAAAGCCCGGAGCGCGGGCTAACTGGCCTTGCAGCTTTGGAGTGTCATATTGATGATACAAAAAAGGACTGAAGACATGTTCGAAGCACAGATATGGTCACGGATGGGAAACGGGAAAGGGACGTAGAACTTAATATAAACGTTTAATAAGCCAAACCTGAGCCGAAAATTTTGAAGAAAAAAAGTACCACGCATCTTGCGTTGTCGACGGGAGGGCGCGGCTGTTTTGAAGAGCTCGTTTTACCGCTGCTTTCAACACGCGGCAACTTCGACGAATGTTCCGAACCGGAACGCACGACGACAGCCGAGAATGAGCCGGATCTTTTAGATGCGGAGCATCTCTTGCTCGGGTCTATGTCCCGCGGCGTCGTAGTCCGCACCCGCACTACGCACGCGCAACTCTCCTCCTTCCCTCTCTCCAACAGCTGCGCGTTACTCTCTCCGCTCGCTCTCTCTACCAGCTGCGTGCACTTCGCGTGGTTCGCTTCGACTCACACTGCGCGCGCATGCCCAACTCTCCTCCTCTAGTCTCCTCTCCTTCAAGTGTGAATATAAGCAGCGGTAGCGCGCGTTCCCCCGGAGGAGTGAAAGGAGGATAGTTTTGGGCGCGCGGGTCGCAGCGCCACGCCAGGGCTTTCCAGTGGGGTGGGCTTTCCCCGCAACTCTGCGGCTGTCGTCTGCTAGCGTTTCTCGGCCGCTCGCGTCCGCCGCAGCCCAAATCCGGCCGGCCAAAAGAAATCAGTCAAGAAGGGAATAAATTAATTAAGCAAAGAGAAGCTATGCTTGCCAATTCTAAGGAGGATAATTTGGAAATGATGTAAATATAAGCAGAAGAAAAGTTATGCTAAATCTAAAAGAAGAGAGCTATCGGGGGCTGGTGCGGGGAGAACCGACGCGACGGAAGAAGGAGAAAAAGAAAAATGAAATGCAAAAGGAAGGAAAAGATTAGCAATTAAAAATAAAGGCAAGCGAGAAGCTGTACCACGAGTTCAGCGCTGTTGACTCCACTTCACTCCGTTCTTCCGATGAAGTGTGATGGAAGCAACAGTCCCGTCAGTTAGTCGGTTGGCGCAAGCAAGCGTCAGCACCACCCCACAAACTAACAGCAACGCTACGTCCACTGAAGACAAAGCTGCGCAGCGAAGGGCACGCGACGCTGAGCGCAAACGCTTGAAGCGAGCGGCAGACCCTGAACTACGGCAACGAGAAGCGGCGTCCATTCGCAAGTTAACAACGTAATAACACGCAAGTTAACAACGTTACTAACAACGTTACTAACACCGTTAATAACACCGTTAATAACGATCCGCGATGCTCCGCATCACCCCATGGTTCCCCTCGGGAAGATGGTGTAATGTTTTTCGAACGGTACGAAATCACGAAAGAAAGAACTGAGAGTCGAGGGGGTTTCGGACCTCGTTCTTCCGCGTGGCAGTCGCGTGCGTTGTCAACTCCGCCACGAACGCGGCAATATGTGCGAAGCAAGACGTGCTTCGTTCGTGGTCGAGGCGTCTCCGCAGAAAATTGCGTCCTTGTGTCTGTCGAGAAACTCCGTGTCCTTTGTACGACGCACGAGCTGTGTGACTGTGGCTTAGGGCTGTGTTGCGCGTGATCGAGTAAATAAAGAGTGTACACATGCACAAAAGGGGGTGTTTTACAATACACCGAATAACAGCTATCACGGTCACTTTTTCGCACACTGAGGCGAAAAGCTGTTCTTTCCTTTTAAAGTACACTTCGCTAATACAGATTCGTGCATGGTGACCGTGCTTTGTGAGTGAATGTTTCCCACCGAGACTCACCTGGGGCCTGCGGCGGTGGGAGTGACGTCAAGGACGGCGTTCCTGGCGGGCCCCGGCGACGCAAGAGGCAGCGTCTGGAGGCTCGCCGCGGTCCTGGCCGGGGCGCCGCGTGGCTCGGGACCCTGCACAGACCTCGAGCGAACCGGGAGGTCGGCCGGACGCAAGGCGAGCAGCGTGGGCGCTGCTGCCGCCGCGCCGCCGCGGACTCGTGCGGCGAAGAGTCGGCCACCGACGTGGTCGAAGACGTCATGCTGGGTTCTCCCTGAGGGTGAGCTGATTGACTGAGAAGGCGCAGGATGGTCTGCATGTCCTGGGCCAGCCGGGACTCCATCGCGGACACCTGCCTGTGGGGAGGGACCACAAAGACGTAAAGCTCAGTACACACACGCAAACAACAAACAAACAGCCTTTTACACTTTTAAGCCGCAGTTACACAGCTCATAGATCATACAAAAGACAGTCTGCCGACCAATGTTTGAGGCATGTTTCCTCCTTCTATGACGAACCTGTGCCCACGCAAAACAGCCAGCAGACATGCTCCAAACATATCTAATGTACGAAGGAAACATGCTTCGAAGATGCTTGATGCATGTCTGCAGATAATTCTGTCATCATGCCGGCAGCGAACAAAGAGTCTTTAGTGTGACGTACGAGCAAAGGGAGTGCGCCTTTACGGGTGTAAAAGAAAGGGTGTTTCAGACTTGAGGCCGGTTCACACTCTAGCGACTGCTCACGACCGGAGAGGCTAAAGCCCGTTTTAGCCTCTCGCCACGGCTAACGACCGACTGGAATTGCTGCGCAGCAGGTCGTAAGCGGTCGCAAGATGCTTAAAAACAGGTGTTGTTTCAGTCGGTCGTACGCAAACGCAAGTGTGTGAACGGGCCTTTGCAGCCATCACTGCACCCTTTCAGTCAGTGGCGCACACGCGAAAAGCCCCCCCCCTCTCCCCTCCGGGTCTGCGCGAAAACAGCACGAGACGGCACGAGCTGTCTTGTTGGCTGAGACTGCAGCCAACAAGCTGCAGTCTCAATCGCACGGATCTGACGTGGCAGTCCAGCTGTTTCCTGTGATCTACAGTTATGCGCGGCGTCAGCGCATGTGCAAAGGCGGATTTAGGGGGGGGGAATTCGTAGGACAACTTTTTTAATTAAAAGATTATATACACCAACCAATATATAGGATGTCCCAAGTCACCAGGCTCGATCTAAAATGGACCGTAAAAATCGACGCCTGCACGTAGCAACCTTAACTTTTCGTCAAAGGTGTATTTCAGAGGTCGGTTTTTCTTATAAAATTACAAAGCCTAGCTACCTTTCTGTAAAAAATAGGGCCAAGAAACTTGCCAGGGTTAACGGCGCCTGAGCGGCGACGCAGACGACCAAGTCGAGTAGCGGGTGTGTTTGGCGTTCGTATTGATAGATGGCGTCGGGAGCAGCGTCCGAAGGTGTAGCCGACCAGCGAAAGAAAGCAGACGACACGCAGACGAAATCCGTTGGCAGCAAAAAACGCCACCGTTATGCAAACGTGTTTCTTTGTTTTACTTTAAGTTTTGATTTTATTGTCCGCATTTATTATTATTAAGCCAAAGGTACATTACAAAAAGATTATGTTCATTTTAATAAACCACGCTGATCGCGAGCAGTCTTGATAATGAGTTAGCGCCATCTCTCAATACGAGCGCCAACACACCCCGCAACTCGCCTTGGTCGTCTGCGTCGCCGCCCGCCGTTGACCCAGGCAAGTTTCTTGGCCCTGTTTTTTGCAGAAAGGGAGCTACGCTTTCTAATTTTACAGGAAAAAACCCACCTGTGAAATACACCTTTGACGAAAAGTTTAGGTTGCTACGTGCAGGCGTCGATTTTTACCGTCCATTTGAGATCGAGCCTGGGGACTTGGACCACCCTATTTGAAATTTTGGTGAAATGGCAAAATTGTGGTCAACAAAATAGATCGGCCACGTATCGGCCGTAACGCCATATCTCAGAAGACTCCTCCCTCCCTCCCTCCCTCCCTTCCCTTCCCTTCCCTCCCCTCCCCTCCCCCTCCCTCCCTCCCTCCCTCCCTCCCTCCCTCCCCTCCCTCCCCCCCCCGCAACCAAAGCCTGACCCATAATTCCACCCCTGTGCATGTGGGGAACGCTTGGTGAGATTGGTCTGTTACTTTTGTCGATTTGCCGAAAAAACAGTTGGACGGTCAGCTACCTTTTGATGCATTTGCGTGATGAAGTTTTAATTTATCTTTAAAAAGTGTTCAAATATTTTTCACAGCTTAACATGTGCCAATAAAAAGTAACTGTAGGTTTAAGCATAGCAGCTCGTTTGCATGTTCAGTACCACACGCCATCACTCAATAATTAAGAACCGGCAGATTTAGTATTTGCGGAAAAGAAATGACAAGATAGTAAAGCATGATTGTAAACCTGAGACTGGGGCAGAAGAGAACACAACAGAAGGTAGAAAAAAAGGAGGCAACGTCTCCTCTCCTCCCTCGACGTTGCCTCCTCTTTTTCTACCTTCTGTTGTGTTCTCTTCTGCCCCAGTCTCAGGTTTACAATCATGTTCAACTTACACCAGCTCGCCTGCACTCTGACTATTTTTTCGTTAATAGTAAAGGTTGCAGGAAAACCACCTGGTACCATGGAATACTCCTAATAGTCAAATCGTTCGTACTGAAGTGTGGACAGCGAGAAGTTGGTTTAACTTAAAATAATGTAAGAGTCTCCGCTATCAACGGGAAAATTTGCCAGTGCAGTATGACTGAACCAAAGTTGCGGTTGTAGTTGCGGTAAAATCATAAAACAATATGTAGTCGGGGGAACTCTTAGTTTACAACTAAAATGAACCCTTTAATATATATATATATATATATATATATTTTTTTTTTTTTTGGGGGGGGGGGGAGTCTGTTGCCTATTTAGTGGCTCCAGATATGACTTATGAATAGGGTTCTGATCCCTCTTGATAAGTCGTATTACGCTTCGGAGTCACGACATTTCAGCCTACCTGACTTCAACCGACACCACCGGAAAACGCCTAATATGCGGGAAGTAGTAAGCCCCACAAAAAACAACCATGATTTCGGAGAAACAAACCCCGGAAACACGGAACCCTGGGTCCTGTGTTTTCGGGGTTTGGTCGCTGCTGGATTTTTATTTTTTTATTATTTACAGAAACAACCTGCAGCACCGAAGCATTATAGCAGAGAAACACAAAATAAAACACATACTCACGAACATAAATACAATGGCAAAAATACAATAAATAGTGTTAAATAAAAGAACACACACACGAACTCTTGAATGTTAAAAATTTAGGATATTAAAAAAAATATCCTACGTCATTAGTAGTAAATGCTGATGCAGGCAATAAATTCCAGTCCGTTATTGTACGAGGAAAAAATGAGTATTTTTTATAATCAGTCTGGCAAAATATTTCCTTGATCTTGTTACAATGATCTAATCTGGTTGAAATATAGTTTGGTAATTCAAGATATTTATACTTATCAATTCTAGTTAAGTTACTAATATAGAAAATAAAAACTTTAGACGAAATTTCTTTCTCCTTAAGTCTAATAGTTCCCAACCGATCTCACGTTTAATTTATCTCTACACTGGACGTTCTATCGTACTTTCCCGATACAAACCTTGTAGTAAGGTTTTGAATTTTTCTATTTTAATGGCAGGTACGCTTGGTGCGGGTCCCACAGAGCACACGCATATTCAAGCATCGAGTCTTACAAGCAGCAGTAAGCAGTTTCTTTTAGCTCTTTGGGAGCACTGCGTAGATTTCTGTTAATTAAATTTAGCATTCTACCAGCCTTTTGTACAGATTGTGTTACGTGAGCATTAAAAGAAAGATCGCTTGATAAAATGACTCAAGATACTTCACATGCGTGTTTCTATGTAAATGTCGATAATTAATAAAGTAACACGATAGGATGCTGTCACGTTTTTTCCCGAAAGTGACGTGAACACACTTGTCAGCATTGAGACCTAATTCCCACGTCCAGCACCATCTGGATACTTCCCACGTCCGGCACTACGGATTGATTCGAGTTCCACGTAGCGTCGGCTGCGTCTGGAATTAAGATGAAATGGAAGTACCATAAGGTTTTTCCCTATTAGAGAAGTGCTCCAACTTCGGCGTTTTTCGGTTCGTCTCGGTTTTGATTAAACCAGCCCGGGGTTTAATTTGAGGGGTTTATCAATATTAACCGAAAATACGAAACCCTACTTCCGAGCTACCGGGGAAAAGGCAGGTGTCTTATCGGGCTTACCTAGCGAGGTCGTCGATTCTCCTCTCGAAAGCACGCCGAGCCGTCCACCCTGCGACTCCTGATGCCCCGGGAAGGGGGCTGCGGAGGCGACGTCCCCGTGGCCGGACTGCACGACACCGGCAACGTGACGCTCGAGCTGGAGCCCTGCGCCGAGGAGCCGGCCACCGGACCAGCGCCGTCGCGGCGGCTCCTGCCGGAACGCACAGTTTGGGGGACCAGTTGGGAGGACTGCCGGCACCGGCCCCGCCGCCACCGCCGCCGCCTGAACCTGACACGTCGCAACAGAAATTTGTCGCAACGAAATTCGTCGTAACGGACGCCGTCGCAGCAGAACTCGTCGCAGCGGAATTGCCGCAGCGAATTCGTCGCAGCGGAATTCGTCGCAGCGCAAATTCGTCGCAGCGGAATTCGTCGCAGCGGAATTCGTCGTAGCGGAATTCGTCGCAGCGGAATTCGTCGCAGCGGAATTCGTCGCAGCGGAATTCGTCGCAGCGGAATTCGTCGCAGCGGAATTCGTCGCAGCGGAATTCGCCGCAGCGGAATTCGTCGCAGCGGAATTCGTCGCAGCGGAATTCGTCGCAGCGGAATTCGCCGCAACGGAATTCGCCGCAGCGAATTCACCGCCCGCTTCTCCTTGCATTGCGGAGGCTGCAGAGTCTTGTCCCGCCTCCCGCGCACGCGTGCGAGAAGGAGAGGAGAAGGATCGACGTGTTTCTCACTCTCCCACGACCCGCGCTTGCAGACGATGAGAAGAGGAAAGGTGTGCCTCACTCTTTCCCGCATGTGCATGCGTTTCGATGTGACGACCGTGATTTTTGTACTATCAATATATACTGCTTAGAATTGTTCATCGACATTCATAGCCCATGAAAGCACGTGTTAGTTTGTTTCTCCGCGCAATGGCGGTCGCGAACAAAATTTGAGGAATACGAGCAGCGTTCACTTCTTCAACTCGCTGCCAGGACAAGCGACCACGTGATAAGCAGCCGACTATGTCGCCCATGTTTATCGTAGCCACGCGGCAGGGTCGAAAAAGAGTTCCACACACTGTTAAGGTTACGTAGTTTTCCGTCATCGCAGCGATTCGGCACGAACAGATAGTCAAACGCACGTGGAGACATTGATTGTCATGAGGCCCAAAACGAATGCTCACGCAGTGCTCGTGTTTACTGTATGCAGGGTTGCCAGGTCTTCGAGAGAAAACAAGCAAAAAAAAATTGCCAAAAGTAGCCAGAAAGATAGCCATGGAGCTGAGGGTATTTTTAGTAGCCAAACAGTATCCAACGCGCACAAACTGAACAAAAACGTGGGGTATTATTTTCGGTATGCGCAAAAGTAAAACAATTTTGCTTTCGGTTTTCTTGCTGCAGTAACAATGATTAAAAAAATGAAAGACGCTTACAACCCCTTGTAACGCCGGATTAGAGCGCAGCTCTTGAGCAGGAAGGGGAAGGGTGCGGAGGGGAGAGTATGACCCTCCTCCCCTCTCGTCCTCCTCTCTTGCTCCCCTACCATTTAGTGGGAAATCTTTGCTACATTTGCCGCTAAATTCACTTGAAAATTACCTGCTAAAGTTAGCGGAAATAATTTTCCGCATTAATTTCAGCGGGGAATGTTTTCCTGCAATTTAGCGGGGAATTTTTCCCTAAATTTAGCAGGAAATTTTTCCCGCTAAATTGAACGGGAATTTTTTCCGCTAAATTTAATGGACACATTTTCCGCTAAATTTAACCGAATTTAGCGGGAAACTTTTCCCGCTAAAATTAGCGGGGAATTTTTTTCACTAAATTTAGCGGGGTACTCGAGCCTTCGACTGTGTCCGAACTTAGTGAAACAAAAGTGTATTGAGGCCTTGACAAGCGCCCCCACTGCCAGATGAGGAAGTCTGCCCGCTCACCGTAGGGCCTGGGCGAGGCGCCGGTGCTGTGCGTGGCTGTCGCCGCCTGCTGTTCGGTGGCCAGGGTCGCCACCTGGGCGTCGTGCAGGGACGTCCTCCGAAGGTCGCCGTCCTCGGCGCGACCCGAGCCGGATCGCGCCGTCGCGGGGCTGTGCGACCGAGACGCAGAGCTCGTCCCAAACACGGCACTCGTCAGGTTCGTCACGCTCGTGATGGCGCCTGAGGAAGCACATCCAAGTTAGGTATACACTCCATTTCACCTCCAGTGCGGAGCCAAATCAAGCAGCATCAAAAAGTGCATCGTCACGGCCTTTCGTCGTCTTTGTGGGTTCGCCCTGTCACCGGCTAAACTGCATTCGTACATTAAATCCGCAGTCTCAAACTAAAGGCTTAAACTAAAGATAAGCTCAAACAGACATGGTGAAAAAATGATCTGCGGACACGTCTCAAGAGGCTTGCAATCATGTTTGCTTCGTATACATATGCATGCTTCGAACAGATAGGCAGGCAGCTTTCGTATGACTCCCGTGACAGGCCGACCACACAAGGAACAAACACGGCTCAGACAATGTTTCCGGACTGTCTTTTTTTACGTCGTATTAGCGGCGTGACTCCGCCTTTACACTTCATGGAGTAAAAACAGATACACAAACCGGAATCAATCGGAGCACGCAATGCGAAAGCTCGCGCTGCAAAACCTATAGGGATTCTGGATTCAATCCCCACCTCTGCCCGTTTCGTGATCTGGATGAGCATCGTACCTGCGTGCGGTCGTGTATCACTACTGCGTGGTGCACGTTAAAGGCCCCAGGCTAGCGGTTGCTACTGCACTTGCCTAAATGACGAATGACGACGAGCGCCACAACGATGTACGGCCAGAGGGACATAATAAAGGGGTCTAATCGTCACGATAAATCGAGTAAGTAAGTAAAAATTGGTGATGAAGTTTTAATTACTCAATTTACACTAGTAGTTCCAATTAGAAACTTGCTGAGTGTAATATAAAATCGCAAAGTCAGTGAGTTTGAGGAAGTGTTGAAGCACACGGAAAGTGCGGTGGCGCAAAAGTTGACACTTGCGCGACGGACACGAGGCTGGCGGTGAGTAAACGCACCACCAGCCTCCCGCTTGTTGCACGGGTGCGTTACGTAACGCACCATCGCGCTCCGGGCGTGCTCCAGTCTTTCTCAACTCTACTGCTGCAGTAGTTTTCGATGCCGCTCAGCAAGTTTCTAATTAAACCATTTGTTTATCTTCATGAATGAAAAAGACGTTAGTTGATTATTTGCCGTATCGTTATGATTCGCCCATACAATATGTCTCCCTGGCCGAATGACTCACCTGGGCAGGTCGGATTAGTGTTCAACTTATACCGCGTAGCTTAGTTTGGTGCCCATTATGAAGCATGAAAGGCACAAAACTTACGAGAAGCGAGTTATGACAGGACCCTATATAGACTCCGACGCGACCACTCGACGGGAGGTCCATCGCTCGGACCTACCGGCGATGGAGTTGAGCGTTCCGCTCGATGTCGCCGTCCGTCGGACGTCGGACTCCACGAGCCCGCGGCCTCCTGGAAGTCGTAGTTGGCGGGCGTGACGTCGCGGCCTGCCTTGTCTGGGGAGAACTCGAGGATGCCCCGACCCGAGCGACGACCGCAGCGGCGCCGTCGAACCGAGGCCGCCGCCCCGGTCGTCGTCGTCGCCGTCGTCGGAGAAGCCGCCCCCTGCTGCCGCAGTCGTCCTCCCGCTCGAGGACCCGCGGCCGCCGTCCGCCCATAGACCCCGGCCGTCTCCGCCGACGCCGAGCGGCACGCGTGAAACTGGAAGGCCTAGCTCCGAGAGTCTCCTGCGCTACTCGTTACTGGATATCAACTAACTAAATACCGTTTTTCGTTACTCCAGAAAGTAACTAAGTACGCTATTCGTTACTTGCGGTCAAGAGAACCCGTTGCATCAGCTTAAATGAAACGCGTTATTTTGTCGTTACTTTGAATGTAGTTCTATGAAGCGGTAGTCGCTCCCAATATTTGTCGTCGTCAATATTTTCTCGCTTTTTAACGCGTTCACTCGCGGGTTACCTGCTGGCTATACTGGCATACCTTGTGCACATCTTTACGGTCTATCTAGCGCTTTCTCGTCGATGCGAATCACGGGCGCGAGCTGCGCTAAGAGCAAGGCTGGCTAATTGTGTTGTACACATTCCCTTCAGAAGTTAATAAATACCTTACATGTTACTGCATCAAAAAATAACGAAAGTACGTTACTCGGCCCTTCTCTTAAAATGTAACACTGTCGTTACTTCGTTACCGAACAAAGTAAGCTGCTACAAGCAAAGCGTTACACGTAATGCGTTAGGTTCAGGTCTGGTTATGGGCTGCCTGCCTAACCGTCTGTGGTCCTCGTCGTACTACCCTTTTAACAATACAGCTTTCCAGCGCTTATCGCTCAGACAAGAAATGCAGCGTCACTGGGCTGTAGACGCGTGCGTCTGATATAATGCAGAAGTGAACGACTGCGCATGCTCAGAACGCGTTCCACAGCCCAGTGGGCAAAGATGGCAGCGCGAAGAAAGTGATTATTGTCACTCTTGCGTTTGCTTAGGACCGACTTCTTGTGATCTCTCACGACGAACAGGAGCCGTATATGGGGAGAGTTTGACCAGTCTATGATCTCGCCACCGTAACGCCCCTTCTCCGAGCTGAGCCAATCAGCCCGCGGCGCACAGCGAGAGGCGTGAGTGCATGCGCGTGAACTCCCGGCTGCTCCCAGCTGAGCGGGGAGGTCGCCATTTTCATTCATTCGCTCGGCAGAATGCATGAGATCGACATCCAAATTCTGGTTTTTCCTTTTATAAAAATAGTGGGGCAGTCAACCGCGTTGCCACCGCAATGCCATGTTCAGCACGGTTGTTTGCCCCATATTTTCATGGCGGCGTCCGTTACCTGAATTTCCAAATCACGATGAAAATTTCCCGAGACTACGGTAAAATATGGGGAACTTAGTAAAAGAAAAAGACACAGGAAAAGGATCGTCTATAGCCGAGAGCCGAGGGGATATTTCGTGGCCACGCCTACTTCCGTTACACACGCTCCTATATGCGAGAAAACGAACGCCACCTCCTGCCCACTATAACCTCCTTGGCAACGAAAGACGCCGTCTTCAGAAGATCGTCTGCTGACCCAAACGCGGTAATGCTAGCCAAAGTCAGACGCGCCGTTGGGAGGTCGACGCTGAGAGCGGAAAGCGGTCAGCCTGGCGAACCCTTAGGCGGCTCCGACAAGGCTTCGTGGACGCTCGGGCCTGAGATCACATTAAAGCTACCCTAAGCTGAAGCGAGAGGTAAACGCGCGTGGTGGGGATTCCTTGGTATCCATAGCTGGAGCCCAAGCTAGCGGTGCCAGCGTTGGTATCAGACGGCATTCGAAATGACGTGCTGTAGCTGGTTTCAGATAGGCTGCCTATACTTTGTTTCACGTTAGGTCCGAGCGTGGCCGATGTTACGAGCCGAAGGGCCAATCAAATGGCGAAAAAGGCGCACCGTCATGGCGTGCTCTCCGCAGTTGATAGGGCCAGTGGTGTTCGCGGTCTTTCAGTGCGTGCTCCTCCGCCGGCTCGTCCTATCAAGAGCGGAGAATGCCATGACGTTGCACTTTTTGCGCTCTTTGATTGGACCTTCGGCTCATAACAACGGCCACGCTCGGACCTAAGCTGAAACCAAGTATAGCTATTGAGAGCAAGTCGTCTGCTTGTTGCGCGGGAGTTGCGGTGGCGTCAGAAGAACGTGGGCTCCTGATTGGTTCTGATTGAAAGATAGTGGATAGACGTCAAGGCAGCTTGCTGTGAGGTCTACACCTATCCTTCATTCAGAACCAATCACTAGCTCGACGCCTTCTCTGATGTCACCACAACTCCTGCAAAAACGCAGACGAACTTGCCCTCCGCATCGACATTCGGTGACCATAGGAGACGGACTTTTATTGTCGCGGAAGGAGATCTGGTGCTGTGGCGAGATCCAGTGCGTACTTGGGCTCTTTTGACACGCTTTTCAATGGGTGCAACGTGAAGAAAAGAGTTCGAGATAAGAACTTCGCACAGATGGCTGATTTTTTTTTCCAGAGCCTATTATTTTGACGAGTCCTTGCACGAAAAACGTTGTTTTTTTATCATCTGACGGCACTTTTAAATTTTTTCGTACATGGGGCTAACGTATCAAACTGCCTCAGCTTTAATCTGAGTGCGGCCAACACTAAGATCCAAAGCAGCCAATGAAGCAGAGCCAAATGTGCATTGTCACCGCGCTCGTCGTGTTTGTGCGTTTATTACCGCTGGCTGAACCAATCACGTAAAGTGGATACGCAGTAATTCTGCGTTTTTTTCTCTCTTGTGATTGGTTTAGCTGGTCAAAGCAAAAGGCACTAAGAATGCCACTTTTGCTGAAGCGGAGTATGGTAATATTTACATATTTCTCGAGCTCCTTTCCAAGTCTATAAATGCTGAGTCACTTTGAACGCATGCGGTGGCTTTGGTGGTGGTTATGGTGATGATACAGGTATGTAGGTGTCCTAAACTCGCATATACTCTTTAAAAAAGACGACTGGCTAATTATTTCAAATAATTTGGATGAACAAAAGGTTCTAGCAAAAAACGAAAAACTCCTAAGCGCAAAAGTTGTGTTTTAAAAAATACAGCGAACGTCTCCCTTTATTTCAGAACACAACTAAATTTAATTAAAAAATAATCATGCTCAAATAAATAAAAAAAAACATCTAACGCAATACCAATAAAACAATTACAGTAGAAACGGAGAAACGCTTATATGATAGACATTTTTGCATTTAGCTGCTCAAGATAAAAATAAAATACCGACTTCAATCAATTGCCAGTAGGTCAATAGCAACGCAGTGAGTTGCGATACACTAAACTATTTAGCAGAATTATTTATTTACCAGTAATTATTTAGTTTACAAATATATCTAAGACAAAATACAAAAGAAATATTTAAGGATGTAATCGTATCCTAGTTTTATTTGTAGGTAATACCTGAGGAACACGGCAACGAAGGTTCCTGAGGACGATTTCTTTTCGCTGAGTCCAGTCGGCCTGCGGGTAAAAGAACCCGCGCGACCGCCTCCGCGAATGTGGCTTCGCCACGTCATCGCACTGTAGTCAGGCGAAGCAAACTCAACGGAGATGATCGGTCTTTTAATGCGAATAGCATTCTTTGGATACTTCACGCACTTTTCGTCTATGTATCTATCTATCTATCTATCATATCTATCTGGCTATCTAACTCTCTTACGCCGCGGGTCGATAAATAAATAAAAAAGACCGGCGCCGGCGGGATTCGAACCGTTGACCCTTTGATCAGCAGGCAGACGCGCTAACCACAGAGCTATGAAGGCAGGTCATTCAAGGCACTCTAAACACCTGTTTATATCTTTACCATCGCGCGCGTTCCATGCACGAGGGCTCATTCCGCTCTCGTGAGAGCTTAGCACTGCCCCTAGCTCACCCTCTCCCGCGCTCGGGAGAGGGTGATGTAGCGGCCGTGCTCACCCTCACGAGAGCGGAATGAGCCCTCGTGCATGGAACGCGCGCGCTACCGGTAGCTGTGACACGCGCTGTAAGGCGCGTCCTATGGTAAAGATATAAACAACCGTTTAGAGTGCTGCGTTAGTTGAGACTAGCTGAGACGCCAGAAAGTCTGGTCGCAGTGGCGTCACGAGGGTCAGCGGCACCCGGGCGGTAGTCTGCCGCACCCACCCCCCCCCCGCCGCTCTCACGTGACCCACCGCGGCTCCACCTTCCCTGCTCTCGGCGCGGCCCGCCGCGACTCCACCCCCCCCCCCCCCCGCTCTCGTGGCCCGCCGCAGCACCCCCTGAGCCCTGCTGCCGGGGTGGTCGCGCCCCCGCCCCCCCCTTGTGACGCTTACTGTCTGGTCGGTACCATTTTGAGTGTTTGTGCGTATGGCGCGTGCTTTGCTCGCCTTCCTAAGTGACCACAAACGCACGTGCTGGGCTGCGGAGATCGTGCGCAGGGCTGTGAAAGTGTCAACAAATTTAGAATCGCCTTAAGAGTGGGCTGGCGTATCTAGAGTGTGCCGGCCACCTGACGAACGCGCATAACTCCGCACCGTTTGATGCTATTCGCATTAACGTAGATAATCATTCCCAAAGGATGGGTTCTGCTGATTTTTTCAATTTTTTTGTTGTGGCCTCGTTCGACCAAAGAGATAAATAAACCCTGCTCGCAGAAACGACGAAGAGACTTTATTAAAAATATTGGTTTTACGCACGAGCGCCATGAAAATAATATTTTGAGGAGCGGGCGGTACTCCGAAAAATTGCTGGATTCGCAAAAAATGCTGCTTTCGATTTGACGGCGGACACGTATTGGTGCTTCTCGAGTGGGACGAGGCTCACGGATGACTTAAACGCTAACCAAAAATAAAACGCATATTTCCGAATATTCCCATACAAATAAAAAGGTGTGGTACCCGAAGAAAATAAATAAGCTGTGGACAGCGACAATAGCGAAGACAATGAATGACGTGTCACATTCACCGCGTTCCTCAAAACCCACTTGCGAAACACCACATACATCAACTCAAACAGATCGTTATTCCGGAAGTTTCATTTCTTAGCGGTTCTGAGAAAGTCGCGCGCGTAGATGGAATAGCGACAGAGCGGGCGAGAATCTGCACTTCAATTTTCACCCTCTTTGCCAACAGCTTACGAGGACGGTGACAGTCACGCCGACGGGCACAAGCATCCCGAGCTGCCGGAAAGCTGCTGTAGAAGAAAATCGAGAGAAGCAGACTTAGACGAAGAAGGAACTAAGACGAACAAGAACGGAAACGTGGACGCTCAGGGGCGCGCCGTTTAAGGCTGTGTTTTGAACATTCGTGCGAGCGACGGCTCACGTAGCCTGACACGTCGAGATGCGACTGCAAGGTTCCACGACAGCTCACAACCCTATCTACGATTTCATCCGGTTCACACATCACCGTTTCCTCAAGTTGCGCTATGTTTGCAAGAGTTTCGTCAAAAAACCACCGGCACATCTGCTCTTCGTAAGAAGCGTGGCAACCAACTAAAAGAGCAGCTTTGCATGCTACCTTTGAAGCATAGATGTACAGGTGACTTATAAGCTCAACGTAAGAAAACGCAAGCAAACGGTACTGTCCGAACGGGCTTTGATCCCTGTTTCTACAAACGCGACAGTTCAGAACTGATACACGATGTTCTAGATGATACAAATATGCCCACCGTTTCTAAGTTTTGAAATTGTCTGGTGAGCGCGGAAGGCAAGCGTTTCACGGAGTAATTTTATAGAATTAAATATGCCTCCAGAGGTGATTATCAGTTGCAGAGCGCGCAGAAGATTTATCGCGCAGAGTAACAAAGCTCCGATGCTTTCGCGAAAAGAAAAAAAAAGTCGTGTTTTTTGGTTTTCGTAAATAGCTTATATATCGCAGGAATTTGAAACTCCGGGGGGATGTGACATTGACAAACTGACGTTTGGAATAGCTGGTAGCTTATGGTTAAAAACAGTTCAAAAACACAGACAAGATTTTCTAATCCTTTCACAAAGCGTGAAGGGATTAGAAAGAGCAATAATAAACTCATTCGAGAAATTACAGAAGCACAGGAGATTGGGGGATTAGGGCCGAACCGTCGTGAATGCGCCATCACTATCTCTGCAAGATGAAGAATGTTGTTTTTTAGATTCACTGGAGCAATGCGTGACTGTGGCCTAAAGAGCACGTCGCGTCCATTTCTATGTTGTTTTTCTCTTGGTTTGTTTGTTTTGGAGTTGCAGTATGTATACTCGATGTTACCACAAATAAACTTTAGCTCTGTTTTTCGTCTACCTTCTCGTTCTTGTCCGTGTCTTTGCGCTGTTTTATATTTTTGAATATGACGTTACATGTATCGAAAAAAGAAAAGAAAACAAAATCCATGTCCCGACGTAACACATATCGTAAAAAAAAGACACGGTGGGAACCTTAAAAAAATGTTTTAAGTAAGAAAAGTGTCAGCAAGAAATAAAACAATGTTCTCTTTCATGCTGCAAATAATTTTTTCACTTATATAAATGTCACATGTGTCCCCAGCGTAAGCTCTTGTTTTGACGACTTGAGCCGACAGTTATGGCATCAGCTAATAGAAAAATTCGGTCTTTTTTTCTTTTGAGCCAGAGTAACGTCAGGTTCTCAAACTTGCGCACTCTATCTCAAACGCCAGTGTCACATTCTCAGAAAGTTTCAGCTTCCGGCCATGCGTAGTTTATTTACGCGGGTCCGAAAACGAGGTTCTTTACTCTCGAACACACAGGGTACTTTGGTTAATTGCTGCTCAAAATGAGACTCCATCGCGTTCATATTGTTCGGAACAAGTATTTATCTTTTATTAACACATGCTAGCATTCGCAAACAAAATCTTAATAAAAGAAAAAAACACCACTGAGGTTAGGCACCTCCTTCAACTGTATTTTACATCTTGCGAGGGGCACATCAGGAGTCCGTTCGCAGGGAACGACACTTCATGTTACCTGGAATTGGAGAAGTGAACGGCTTAGAAGATAGTTGTGCCTTCCCAAAACAAACAGGTTTTCCCTTCCCAGGCAAGCAATAGCGCATTTCATAAGATATTCATTAGCATAATAACAAAAACGTGTGCCGACAAAATACACTTCCGATAATATCGCTTAAACCACGGGAACTCAAACTAATGGGGAGGGTGAGAGGTAGGAAGCTGACGTCATTGTCGCCTTCAGTGTAGGAAACACGCCACTTGCGTGATTTCGCCCCTTTCCGCTATCTCAAGTGGCGCCACCGGCACCGCTTGTGGTAACGATTATTTTAGTCAACTGGTGGATAAGATATGAATTAAGCTCAACGCTACGTGCAATACCCTTTTACGCATTCATATAATCAAAGTAAACTTGCAAACAATTCAGTGTCATTAACGGCACACGCTGAAAGACAAAGTTTATCCAATGGAGTCAACCTCATCTTCCTCTGTGAAACGCCATCACGTCGGATGGCGCCAACTCGACTGTTGGACCCGAGCCTGATGCTGAGGGCGTCATTCGACGCTTTCATTGGTCACGAGGCCGGCCGAATGCTGACGCAGCACTCGGGTCCAGTCAATGTCTTCGCTCGATCTCACTGTGATGTCGTCAAACGTCTGGTTGCACACGGCTTTGATTAATTTAGGTGGGCGTCAACTCAAGCTTGGCTATTAGCGCCTCTTAACCGGCTTCAGAAAGAAAATGGATTATCAACTAACCTCTCAGGATAGGTCGCTGTTTGCGAAGCAAATGTCCCACCAGACCTTAGTTTTGTATTGGCGGTGAGAAAAAGAAGTAACGAAGGTGCAAGCCATCTCGCGACCTCCGCAAAGGTAAAAGGAACGCGCGCTATCGTCTTACGTTACCTCAAAATGAAAAAAAAAAGAATGTGCTACCGTTACCCTTAGGATGAAAAGTAAGGCATACTACTTTTTGCACTACGTTTTTTAACTATGAATTTTCACCTCTTACTGTTTTGACGTGACAGGTATGAATAAGCGCATGATTTCGAGAACCATTACGTCTATCCAGAAGTTTAACATTATTACCGTATCTTTTTACGGTTCCACTTAAATACTCGCACAAAAAGCCGCAAAAAAAAACAAACAACGAAAACAACAACAACAAAAAGATTTAGACGCTTTGGCGCCTAGAAACACTAAAATATTTTTAGTAATTTCTTTAAACTAGTGGGAAGATTATGTAAGGCGTAACGTAACCACATTCCCCATTATTCGAAAGAAGTGACGCAAGTACGTTACGTGTCACTGTTTTAAAACATGTAACAAATGCATTACACAGCAAAAAAAAAACAAAACAGGTACATTTAAGCATTTTTTGTCAGTTGTGAATGCGAAAGCTACGCACGCCGCCCGTCCGCTCTGTTTTTCGTTTGCTGCGTACTTTCTCGTCGCCGGTCGGCGCGTGTGCTGCCCTGGTGACCTTGGTCGCCCCGCGCCGCCACGCCGCTATTCGCCGAGATCCATCACGTGAGGAGCAAAGCATCCGGCACCGTGCACGAAAGCCACCTTTACGGTCGCTCCGCCGACGTTCCTTGCGCCCCGGCGTATGCTCCCCTGCTTTCGGCCTCCTTCTCCTCCTCTCCTGTTTTCCATGCGCGGCGGCGCGCGCAGCGCGTTATTCGCCAAATTTAGTCACGTGAGGAGCAAAGCATCCAGGGTGTGTAGGAAAGCCGGCGCTACGGCCACCCGCCGAGGCTGAATGCGCAACTCTGCTACCGTAGGTAGCTATGTACAGGAACTCTAGCGCTGATGGACACGCAGCGCCATGAGGTGAGCGGTCGTGGAAACTGACGAGCGCAGCGGCCAATGGGAGCCCCGTCGACGCGCGCCAGCCAATGGAACCGAAGGAAACTATCTGCCGTTTTCGCGCTTCAGACTGAGGACGTCAGCTCGCTCAATGGAGACAGTTAATGCTTTCGCATTAATAAACAACTAACACGTTACCGGTGACACCGCTACGTGTAACGCGTTACCGCCAACACTGCTAGTACCACAAAGCTCCATCGAGCGACACGGACGGTCGCCATGTTTAGAGAATCGCTTCCAGCGTTAACGCATGATTGACCGAGTCTTACGCAGAGCGCTCACGCAACTCCGGTATCCTATACGTACTCAGAGAGCAAGCCCCTAGTATGGCGGCCCTCCAAATGGGCGTAGAACCTGCTGTACACCGGTGTAATCTCAGGCATGTACCACGGCCAAGGCTGAAAAGCAATATCCTCACGCAAGGAGCGGCTGCTCGGTTCGCGTTTACGCTCCCGCCGGCGACGGCATGCCGGATAGGTCTCTCTGCCGGGAAAACGAAATTCACAAGCGGCCGCGAGTGAGCGGTGGGCCTGGTGGCGCTGACCAGCGGCCATGGATCCTGACAAAGTAGCGCCATTGCTCTTCCTGCCCGCCAACAGGACACAAACGAGTACCAACATACAGACGACCAAAACCTCGCAAGGCAATCGGCTGATCGATCGATCTCCGAGGCCGTGGCAATCGCCATTTTGATTCTTTGAAATCTTCGAAGCTCCGAAAGGTCGATTGAAATCCAGTCGTGCCAAGATCATCATAGAGGAGTTATCGTTGAAAGCATTAATGCCCGACCACACTTGCGTCGCGGAGGCTTGCCGGCAGCCGCTGCCGGCGCGGGCTGACAGCCAAAACCAGTTTTCGCTCAGCGGCGCGCCGCCGGGCGCCGCAAAGCAACCTGCCCGTGCGCGATTGGAGAGTCGGCGCTTCTCGCCGCAGAAGAACGGAGCCAAAGGGAGATGGCGTAGATAGTGACGTTGCATGCCTTGGCAACGCGCAAGCCGCTTCTCCGCGCGTCTTTCACGTTGTAAAGGAGCGTACCGTTGTTTCGTTTTATCTGGTATCCCCATTTCCCCCCACCCCACCCACCCGCGGTGCCAGCGAGCCTGACGGCCCGTCGCTCTGTGATGACTAGGAGGACATCGCCACCTCGCGGCGAGCGGCGGAGTTAGCGCGAATTACACCATAGCCTCCGAGCGCTTCGGGATTTCGGAGGCCATGGTTACACTCGTACTGCTGGGGAGCGAGTCGAATGACACGGCCGGAGAAGCCTTCACGTGCGCGCTTCGGATCTCGGCGGCCATGCTCTCAAGCGCCGCCGGACGGCACACCTACCTATTCTTGTACAACTCAGACAGGGTAGCTGGCAGTGAACAAGCAGGAGCGGCGCGAGTTCAAGCAACGCAAAAACATTGCTCCTGTCTAGAGTAACTGTATAGGCTCTGCTTGCAGAGCCAGAGTATCGTGTTCCTACTCGTTACGCCGCCAACTTCGTATTGGCGGAGAAGCGGTCAAATGCGACGAGCTGGATCCAAACTTCATGAGGAGAGCGACCTTGCAGGTGCTGAGTTTTGTGCGGAGCACGATTCTCGCTTAGCGTTTGCGAAATATACATCCTACATCCATATCTAACGAACCGGAAGGTTCCTTGACCATCAAACCTTATTTGCAGTCACTGGATACAGTATAATCGTGTTGTTTTATAATTCGAGCGATGTTCTAAAACATGTTTCTAAAGTTTGGGAAGGAGACCACGCATATGACGATCATGTTGCTCGCGTCTGCGGCGCTCGCGAGTGATACGCGACCACCACATCCGAGTTGCCTTGGATCAGACAGTAACGCGCGGCTACGGATTCGCAAAGGGGCGACGTTTTCGTCTGCTACTACGTTCTACCGTGGGCATAAAGAAAAACAGAAGACAAATGACAGGACGATGGCGCACGCACGGCGTGTCGCCGTACTATGTTTAGCCTGCTCCACGCGCCGCAGCACGCCACCTCACAGCCACGCCATCCGCGCCTCCGGTTTTCTGCAGAAACGACGGCAGCTTCCCGGAGTGCGGCTTGGATCAACATGGCCGCCCTGGAAGTACCATTGCTATACTCTGCTCCCGCAAATGGAACATATACAGTTGCTCTGCTCATGTCTGCTAAGCCGCTCCTCCAGCGATAGACTCAGAAATATCAGATAGATCACTGTTTCTACGCATCTCCTGGTAAGGCCTGTCCAAACAGGACACTTTATAAGCCCTGAGGTGACAAGACTCCGCCAAAAATCGTGAAAGTTGAAGCGTCCGGCAGTCCGACAGTTCGATGTCTGTTTGAACACTCAGCAATCACCATTTTCCTCCTCGCCTCTTCTGCTTTCCGGTGACTTCGGTGCTTGTCACACTTGACGTCACACGCCACCTACCAATGCTGTTCATCTTCTCTGCCGGGCCCTCGCATCCTGGGCAGTGTTCTAAAGATTACTCGATCTTACGTTAGGGTAAAGTGTCTTGTACCTTTGCGTTTGAAAACCTACCCGCGTCCAGCGTCACTCTATCTGTGTTATCACGTGTCACGACCCGCCGGAGTAGATCGCATCTATTGGAACGCCGCATCTTCCCTTTCCCCTGAAGACCTGAAGAGCAGCGGAGGCTTGAGCGATTGACCGACGGCCAACAGAGCTTGTTAGCGGCTGTCCGGACCCACGTGATGAGCATGCTCAAGGCCCCCGTAGAGGACACGGGCGAAATTTGACACGGAGGGAACATCGCCCCTGGCGAAAAAAGACGGACGGAAGGGACCGCTGCACGACTTATGTCGGAGTCGTGTCGCCTCACGATTTCTGAAGTATCCTGTTTGGACGGACTTTAAGGCGGCATGCCATGCCGCAGCAAAACGCCAGCGATCAAGCTGCCAGGCTCAAGGACTCACCTCGGTGGCACAAACCCTCACCCAGCAGGAGCAACTGTCAAAGCTGTGAGTTGAGCACCTAGCCGTCGCTGATGTCCAGCCATGAGCGAAACGAGGTATGCAGGGTATGGTGTTCTTGAGCGATATTCGGGCGTCAGGGTATTCGCGTAAATAAACCAATGGACGGAGTGCCCATTGGAACTTTCCACAAATATGTCGTTGGGTAGTGCATTTATCATGCCCACACTTTATGAGCGTCGATAAAAAAATATTTTTATGCAAATAGGAAAACAACAAAAACCTTCTGGTTGACGCAGTTACCCCTAGATGGTACGCACTCAGATCTGCTAAATCTGCCTTTGGGTATCCATCTCAAAGAAGCTCTCACTTTTTTGCTTTATGTTGTGCCATCTGTGAGCGCCAAAGTCAACCTGAAGATTATTTACAATTTTCCGCTCAGCGCATAAAAAAAAAGAAAAAACTGGACTTTTTAGGTTTAATTTTGTTTTCCTGATACTTCCACTTTCAAAATTTGAGTAGAAAAACGTAAAATATAGAGACACCTCTGTAAAATGTTTAAATGGACTTCGATTGTTAATTTATTTATACTAATTGTTTTTTACGCCCAAATAACGCTTGAGCTACAACGCCTTGAAAATAGTGCATCGTTTTGAAAAATAAATATATATTTCCTTCATAGTTCACTCACCTTCTTCGGGGGAGCTGACGGGCCTGTTGTGGAGGACCTTGGTCCTGAAGAGGTCGGGTCGACGCCGTGTTGGTCGTCGTCCTGAGGTTGAAAGTTATCTCCAGGTTGGACGAGAACTGGTCGTGGAACTCCGGGTACATGTCCAGCACGTCCAGCAGGTCCTCACGCAGGATCTTGTGCAGGTCGCAGTACGTGAGCGCGCGCACGTTGCACGACGACTTGCCCACGGTCCCATACAGGCAGCCGTTCTCGCCGAAGATGTCGTCCTTGCCTGCGTCATCGTCGACGGAACGAAGCGCCCGTCTGTTAGAATCGGCGCCGGTGAAGACTCCCGCTTAACATAACGACGGCAAGTTACACCCTCGTTACACGGACACCCTCAACCGCACTTAAGTATGACTAAGGTCAGGCTTAGCAGCGGTGTAGGGTCCTAAACCCGCAGTTACGGTTAAGTATGCTTAGCAGTTACTGCCGACTACACCCTCGTCACCCGGGCACCCTTAACCGCAGTTGAGTTTGACCTCAGTCACACTTAACTGCGACAAAGAATATTGCCATGTAACTAGGGTTAGTGTAGGACCAGTAGCATACAGAAGGCTCGCCCTTTTCCCAATCTAACCTCATCAATATTGGCGACGAAAAGCTTCGGTGGACCCCTCTTATCGTTCCCATCTGTGATGTCACAGCTAGGATTATCGATTGCCAGCGACAATTTCAATGAAGTCTGTGACGGAGACGCGTGAACGCCAGTAAAAAGAAAGAAAAAAGAAGATCGATATAAAAAAGGAAAAAGAAAGATCACTGTACCTCAACGAAGCCGGACATTAAAATATACTTTGAAAACTTGGCGCCCGAACGGAGACTCCCGTAATGAGGTAAATTTGTGTGGGACGGCGGTCATTATCAAACCGCCCATTCAGTTCTTCGCATTAACGAGAAGGCTTGACTACAGAGTTAACAACGATAAACAAAGACGGCAAAAAAAAAAAAAACACAAAAAAACGGCATTGACGCGTTGTTGCAACCTAAATTTGAGGCGGCAGTTGCTCGGAGCGAAGAACTTCAGCTGACCCTCTCGACGAGAGACGAAAAAATCCTTCAAATGAGGCGACGGATCACAGAGCTTCTTAGCCGACAACAGACTGTACCCGCATCGACGCCTGTCTTCTTCGCAAGTGCTGCGGAGGATAGCGCTTCCCTGAAAGCCGTGGGGACCCTGGTGTGCGGATTTCTGTTCCCAGTAATCGAGGGGTTCAACTGCTTGGAAGCTGCGTGCTCAAGAATGAACAATGAAAGGCAGAGAAGAGGGCTCCAACCAGGAAGAGAACATAATAAAACATCTAAAAGAAACGAAGGACAGCATCGGTCGCTGCATACCGAACAACAAGAGAGCGTCCCAAACCCAGCAGCACATCTGAAAGCAGAGACAAGGGCTCGAACCAGCGAAGTCAGGGGAAAGGCCTGGGCGATACCCATCAACCATCGAGTTCAGCCGTCCACGGTGGCCGTAAAGTGCAGCTCCTTCCCTCTCCACTGGAGGTAATTGGTTGGCTCCATCAGGTCGAATTTTGGCTGAAAATTTACGGGTGCCGGAAGATATCGCACTGCCGCTGCTCCTTATCAAAACTACCTTCTACAGAATTTTGCTTGGATGCGCTTTGAGTTTAACTCCAAGAAGATGAGGCACTTGGAAGGACATGCAGTCCGCGTTTCGGCGTGCACTATAATTTAGAAGCCTTGGGAAAATCAACTAGCAATTTTCGCGCGAAGACAGACTTCCACAGAACCGTGCATGGAGTACGCTATTCAGAAGCTGCAACTGGTAGAGGAATGTGTATTCACAGGAAGCCAAGCTAAGAAGTGCGAATTGCTTCTTGAATCGCTGAAAGGCAAGGCAAAGCGGATGTTATTTCGATAAAAGCTTCACATCACTTGACAACGTGCTTGATTCCTTTATGAAGTTTGATCAGGCAAAGCGCAAAGACCAGGAAGCCTGAAGAAAAGTCATTAAAAGTTTCGAACTTCCACAAAGAAGTGGCCGATGAACTGTGCACTTTCGTCAAAATTGATCAGCAACAGCAGCCCAAAAGGAAAATGTCAGGAATACGCTTTAGCGTGCAGTGCGAATGACAAATCACGGCCAAGCCTGACCAACCAACGGCAACCCTGTCTCCGGAACGACGCAGCCCAGACCAAGGCTCAAGGATCCCGTCGAAAAGTACTCACGCTTCGCCTAAATTTCAAACAGGAAGGTAATTTTGTTACATGGTGCCCCAGCCCCTCAAGCAAAAATTTCTTGAATGGTAGCGCGCATTTCAGGTGGAGTCTGACGTTCCTACTGACCTGAAAACTCCGACCTAGTGTCATGGGGGTCTGCAAGGAGACACCAGTAGTGCAGCGCGTTAGCTGTGAATCTTCTGCGGGCGTCAAACGGGTCCCAGTCTTTATGGGATCATTTGAACTCAGTGCGGTCCCGGATTCTGGTTTCACTGGAAGTTTTATGAAGGAAGCCGTTTGCCAGAGACTTCAGATGGCACCTTCAAAATCTTCCTGAAACTTTCAGGAGCAAATGGGCGGCCGCTTGAAAATAATGGAGAAGTCAGTGTCGAAATTACGGTGGACGGAAGGTAATTCCGACGGACTTTCGTGGTTGTCCCACATTTAAAGGAAGACGTAGTTGTGCTAAGAGATGACTTCTTACGCTCATCAAAAGCCTTTATCGACTGGGGTACAAACACGTTTTCAATCATAGCCGAAACACCACTCAAAGATTATGCGACGACCACCCAAGTAGTACCGCTTCTATCCCGGAAGGTAATCGAAGTCACGTTGGAAGCCCCAGCCAGCGAGACAAGTCGTTATATCTTCTACGTAACATGTTCTCGGTCAGCTATTGAACGGTGCCTGTTGGAACTGCAAGCGACAGTCATCGACGCAAGAACATAGACTTTCAAACTTTTCGCAACAAACGTTTCCTTGAGGCCATCCAAAATACCTGCGAGGGCATCTTTAGGATCTGCAGAGAAAGTAGAACTTGTTGAAGCGATTGACTTGTCTCCTATCGAATGGGAGTCAGTCCTGCAGTGTGCGAGTTTTTCGGATCTTGAGAACCGGGAAGATGTACCAATAGTCCACAACGAAATGCAGCATATAATAATTGATGATTTGAGCTTTAACGTGAGAGTTGCACTGAACCACGAAGAGCAGGAGGCAGTAACCCAACTGTTGATGAAATATCGTTCTAGTTTTGCAACCGATACTGAACACCTGGCGTCTTGTAGGAATGAGAAGCATTCCATTTCGACTGATGATGCAAGACCAATTGCACGGTACCCTAGGCGAATTTCACCGGCTCAGAGATTTTGTCAAGGCACTAATAAAATACCTTATGGACGCAAAAAATACCATGCCATCCAAAAGCTCCTGGGCATCACCACTGGTTCTAGCTTAAAAAGGACAAGTGGACAATAATGCGTGGCCTATAGGAAACTAAATGCTTTAGCTGAGAATGTCATCTACCCACTACCAAGAATCGATGATGCTCTGGCGGCATTAAGTGGGAACAAGTATTTCTCAACGTTGGACCTCCTTTCAGGCATTCTACCAAACAGAGATGGAATCTGGTAACACTGCTAAGACGGCCTTTGTTATGCAGTGGTGGATGTATGAATTTTTGAGAATGCCGCTCGGGTTCAAAAGAGCACCGGCAACTTGTCAGCGAACTGTAGATGCTATTATCAGAGATCTAAAGTATCGCAACTCACTGGTCTACATGGACGACTGTATCGTTTACAGCACAATGTTTCAAGAGTACCTTCGACAACTGGGGGATATTTTCGAACGCTTTGAGGCAGGAAATCTTCAGTTGAAATCACAGAAGTGCCATTTGTTTTGCGACAGAGTGACTTACCTGTGAACATATTGTATCTAAAAAAAGGCATTGCACCTTATCCGTAGAAAGTTGATGCTGTAATGCGATTCCCCGTTCCTAGAATTGCGGCTGAAGTTCAATCGTTTTGGGACTGACGTCCTATTTTGAAAGTTCACTTGGGACCATAGTGCCATCGCAGCCCCTTTGAGAAAGTTCCTGAAAACATATCAAGCCTTCACATGAGGTGCTCCATGAGAAAACGTCTTCCATAAACTGAAATCTGCTTTATGTGGACCTCCGGTCTTGAAGCACTTCTTCGAATACCTTAAATACGGCCTTCCGGTTTATACTGATGCTTCTAGAACGGGCCTCGGCGCCATCCTCCCCCAGGAAGATAAAACTGGGGATTACAGGCCTATTATATACCGCAACCGTTCTCTTTGCGGAGCTGAAAAGAACAACTTACCCAATGAATTTTAGAACCTTGCAGTTAAGTGGTCTGTGGAACAACTACGTCCCTACCTAATGGGCAGAAAGTTCCATGTTGTACAGATCACCATGCGCTGTGCTGGATTCTTTGTTACAAGAAGGGAAACCAACGCCTGCTCAGGTGGTCTCTCTAGCTGCAGGAATTCGAATTCGAAGTTCTGTATAAGTCTGGCGCATGTCACACTGCCCCCGACTGTCTATCCCTTATTCCAAGTCGCTTCTGCTCAAGGGAACCTTTAAGTACCAACTGCTCGGGAGAGACTGGGTTGACCTGCGATATGTTCGAAGTCATAGAGCCCGATGTAAGTTCCGAGCAAACGGAGGACCCCTTCTGTGCTTAAGTCATAAAAAGACTACAGAAAAAGTCTGGTACAAAGAAGCAGCAGAAGAGATCAAGTAAACAATTTGTATTTTTTCATGATGTATTGTACAAAAAAGATGCAGGACCAACAAATGAACAATTGGTTTTATGCTTGCGGTGACAAAGGGAGCGGAGGTGCTTTACGAATTTCATGAAAGTCTATTCGGAGCACACATGGGAATCCAATTCCCAAACGAAAAAATTCACAGTAAATATTTCTGGCCTCGACTGTATCTGGATGTCCAAAGGTTTGTGGAAAACTGTTACCTCTGTCAACGAGCGAAGATGACTACGACGTGCCCTTACGGACTGCTGCAGCAATTGAAGTCGATACGCGCCACCCATACAGTTGGACTCGACATAATTGGGCCCTTTCACGTTTTATAAAGGTACAAGTTTGTCAAAATTGCCATAGAGTACCTTACCAAGTTTGTTGAGGAGAATTATCGAGAGGAGAATTATCCTCAAGCAGGGATGCCCCACAGTACTAATTACGGACAGTGGCACACAAACGACTGCCTGATCGATTTCCGATTACCTCAAGTACCGTGGTATACGTCACGCAAAGACTACAACTTATCATCCAGCTGCCAAAGGCCTCGTCGAACGAGCCAACAAAACGCTGAAACAGATGATTCAAATCACCAACTCATCTGGAAGAAGTGGGCTGATGTTCTGCCCTATGTAGTGTTCTGCTATAACACGGGATATCAGGATACAGTTGGTACCTTTTTTCCTTCTGTATGGACGTGACCCTCTTTTCCCCTTGGATAAGGTTTATAAGAGAAAATAGCTACAAAAACTGCAAGCAAGCTCCGAATACGTGGTGCCCGTGCGCGAGCGCTTGAACGAAGCGCGTAGATTGGCTGCACGACACATCAAGTCGGCTCAGGAGAAACGAAAAAAGATTATTTGACGAACACCGAACTTACATTACCTAAGAACGAAACCGGGTGGTGCTGTTGAGGTCCCCGCCCGTGGGGCTTAAGAAACGGACAGTCTACACCGGGCCTCATCGAGTGTGGCCACGCTATCGCCGGTGAACTACGAAACAGGGCTCGATGAGGGTTCAGGGCGGTACGTCGTGCACGTCGATAAACTGGAACCATACATAGAGCCTGCTGCGGAATTTTCACTTTCGTCAAACTATTCAATAGAAAAATGTTTTATACGTTTACAGGACCTGCAATTATCGCGTGGGACGATTGGCTTTTGTGTGTACTTGAATGCTATTTTATACGTGTTCAAGACTTACAATTATCACGGGGACTATTGTGCTTTGTGTGTACTTGAAGTGTCTTCATAGCACGTTTTCTCTGCGTATTGCTTACGTTGGGTCGACGTCTTTTTGAGGCGGCGGCATGTGACGAAGTCGCCTGAACGCTAGTAAAGAAAAAAAAAAAGAAGACCGATATAGAAAAAGGAAAAAAAAGGAAGGTCACTACGCCTCAACTGGAGCCGGACATTAAGCGATATTTTGACGACCAATCAAGCTTTGTCGCAGAGTATAGAAAAAAACCGGTGGAAGTTTGTAGTCACTGCGTTTTCAATCAAAACCATCAAAGCAGACAGTCTGGCATTCTTCTTATTTCCGTTAATGAAAGAGTCGAATTTATCCTACTCATGACGTCATAGTGAGCGTTTGGCGTATCATGGAAGGCCGAACGCAGCGATGCTCTTGGTCGCTAAAGGCGCATTATCAGCGGCAAAGCGAACGGGGCAGGGGAGGTTTTCAGTTGTCATTCCCACAGCGCCAGCTTGTAACCATCGATGACACTTTGGCGTCCCACGAGCTTCAAATCGTGCACGCGTGGACAAAGCACGGCGGAAGTCAACCAGCACGTGCTACCTAGAGGCCTGGCATTCGAAGGAAACGCCCTGCCGTTCTCAGCCCGTCAGGGAGTGTAAAAACAACACCTGCGCACTCCTTCTCTTACCATATCAGGATAAGTGCAATTGACTTATAACGATGCCACATATAACGATGTGCCGCTCATGACGATCAGTTTCTAGAGGACCATACATTTTTGCGTGGGGTATCCAGTACCACAAAACGATAATCGGTTATAACGATTGTATTTTCGGGTTTTCTCATTATCGTTATAGGTCGATTGCACTGCAGTCATTGAGAGGATTAAAGTAACTGACAGGATGAATGCGTGAATTAACTTTGCAGGTGAACTGACGTAAGTTTACTGGTGTACGTGTTACCGTCGACAGAATCGGATGATCACAACGCTATCACGCAGTGCCATCTTCAACTCCGTGTAGGAGTCATATTTTTTGTGATGGACAATTCAACTGACCTCTTCAAAGACGTTTAACAAGACAGTGCAGACGAGTGGCCAAAAAGCCAGTATGAAAACCCATTAATTGAGGGGAGTAAAAGGAAAGCCGGACGTGATGGAAGTGCTATTTGTTGGGTGGCTCTTAATAGTTTAGGTTTGTAATTTTCAATAAGATGTGCCACCTGCTTCGCTATGGAAAGCATATTTTTATTAGGTGCCACTGTGCGTCATTGGTTCCCTGGTGCTTGTAGGGTTCTTTGTTGTTAACTACTTTTACCCTGCGTTCACTAAATATATCGGCTACGCGCAGAACGGTATCGTCTGTCTCCTCAGTTACGGGTCTTCGTACTGAACTCGTCACAATTTTTGAAGCGATGTAAGAAACGGGTGTAATCCCTTTAATTATATAACTATAAATAGATGGGGGGACGAACGAATCAGGATATACCTTTTGAATTAGGCGGCTGTTATATCCGCCCGGTCTAGAAACATTTACACCACTCCCATTTGCACACCCAACATGCTACGGCCCAAGATGCACGTACCCAAGATGGCCATGACGATGTCGTCCTTGAGGATCTCGATGGTGCCCCTGGAGATGAAGTAGAGGCCCGTGATGACGTCGCCGCGGTGAACGAGGGTGTCCCCCGGCGGCGCGTGCGTCGTCTTAAATCTCATAGAGAGCGCCCGCAGACAGCCCGGGCTGGCGCCCGGAACGCGGGGCAGTTGTTTAGGAGGTTGCGGTTCAGGTGCAGGCAGATGTCCGCCTGCAGACACTCTGGAAAGCCCTGCGCCGAGGAACCAGCAGCTATAGTCACTGATAGGGTGGGAACGCCAGGCCGTAATTTTCGAACGTTCGGCTTCCAGCACGCGCCCAAGGTGCACGAGCATAGCCTCCTCTATACTCATAAAGCCTGGCAGTTGGACGACGGAGCCATAGAGTGCCCGGTCGCAGATTTGGAGCGCGAGGATCTGGTAGCAAAGAACACCAAAGAGCCATTTCTCGGGGAACCTAGAGGGAATTTGGACCTCAGCGCACAGCTTTTGCAGCGGCGAGGACCCGAAACACACTTGTTCGCTCGGGAGAAGTGTGTTTCGGCGTCTCGCCGCAGCAGGGCGCCAGTCACGTGGCTCTCCTCTCATCCGTTGTCTGCCGCTCCACCTTTTCCATTTCGGCGGCCGCTTCTCGTGGCGATCTGCCAGGCTTTGTCAGTATATATGAGGCGATGACGCGAGACGCCGCGTTGTCGAAGGTAAGAAGCTCGCGCCGGAGGGGGGACAACAGGAGCTCTCCCCTGCCGTTCTCCCCTTGCCAGCGACTACACAGTGCGATAGTGCTTTGCGGCCGCGAACTCTACAATATAAGGTGTTATCGTTTGCAAGAGTTTTTGTAAACTGAGCCGGAAAATTTTGCTCCTGCACGTACTACCCTAAATGTTTATCAAACGCGTGTTTTAGTGGTGGATTTTATCTCGTCATCTTTCAAGGCATAGCTTCATTGCTGGGAACAATCAGAACCAACATCCTTGACCACTTCAAACGGCGATCGCCGAAGCAGAAGACCGAGACGTCCCAGAGTGAATTTCGTGGAGCCATCTACCAGTAAGCTCAGAAAGCACTCGATGGAAAGCAGACTATGGTTACTAGGTCACCTGTTTTTGCCCGCGTGCTTGCTGTGCCTATTGACTCCGTAAGTGTGACGTCAAGGGTCCAAACAAACCGTTGCTAGGGTTGTTGTTCTGGACAAATACATGTGGCTAGGTTTTGCTACGAAAACCCGACCGTTCAAAAATCAGGAGTAGGATTTAAACTTTTAAAAATCACAGGTATAGAAAGCTTGAATGTCATATGTTTCGACAGAAGTGTACCGGTAACCGCTTGTTTCTGAAATATTTACGACTGCAACTTCCGGTCCTCAAGATGCCTGCAGCAGACGACGAATGCAAGAAGTATTCCGTTTGCTACACGCCGGCTGGCAAGCCGGCGCCGTCATTTGAATCGTGTGAATAAAGACGATATTATGATGTTGCATTAGTTTGAGATATAATGAGTTTCAGACACGTATAAGAATTCGAAAATTGGGTCGCGAAGCAAAATATTGCCGCCCGCAGGGCTGAGAAAGCAACGCTCGGTCACCGACTTCTAGAAGATTCCCGTTCATTCTCGCAACAGACTAACTTTCCCCCTGCTTTCTTGTTCTCGGAAGTGCCAGTTCATTCTCGCCCCGAGCGCGCGACGCTCGAACCTTCTCTGCCGAACTTTCGAGATAGTGACGCACTGTAGATAAGCAGCTACCCGCGACCTTGTCGAGTCAGTCTCGCTCTCGCTCTCCGTTACGCCGCCGAATCGCCGCCTGCTTTTCTGCTGCCTTGACGCTCTTTCTTTACTTATTTTGTTTGGCACAAGTTCGCCAATTAAACCTTTATTTTCAGTTCCCCCACTGTTCGTCTTCTCGTCACCTTCATTCATGACAATATGGTTGATCGAAAGTCAGGGCGTCGATCGAGATGATCGTCTGCTAAAAGATCGCATTGCACCCATGAGAAAAGTACTTCGGGCGGTCGGTTGAGAATCCAAATTTTGTTTCCGGACTCGCGCTATGCGAAGGTGCTTCGTACTTGGCCGTAACCATTGCGAAATCGCGATAGACATGCAATCGCTTTAATGACCTGACAACCTCAATAATAATAATAAACGACTTACCTCGACTGGCGTACGATTTGTTTCTCGCGCTAGCCTGCACTACGTCGGTAATGCACTTCAGGTCGTCGTCGTAACTGATCTGCATGACGTGGTTTGATTTTACGGCATTTTTATTCTCTAAACTAAGCTAAATTTTTCACAAAAAAACGCACATTGCGGAGGCTTTCACGGCCATGGCGATGCACTTCCTTTTGTTGCTCGTTTACTAGCGCAATTCAATGAAGACGCCCGCTGCAGCAGAGGCCAGCAAATCTATAGTGTCGTCTGCTACCAAAGCAAGGCGGAGTGTAATACTTCAGAAATGCCTTTCATAGTTGCAATACAACACTGAGACGACAAGAACATCTTCATAATTAGATATCAAGAAGTTAGTTTGCTTACAAAAATTATTTGCTTACTTGTAAGCAAAAATCTAACCTCATGTGGAGTCTCCATGCATTGGTCCATAGCAACGTCCCTAGAAACGGTTTATTTGGACCCAGACGCCATGTTGTGACGTAGTTACTTACGGGGTCAATTAAGAGATGACGCCTCAAGGATGACTCACAGGTGATTCGCGAGTCGTCGATCGTCGTTGAAACTGTCAAGAATGTTAGTCTCATTTTTAACAGTAACGGAGCTACACCTGGAAGTTTAACGAAGCAATATCCGATAATAGACATACCCTCAATGAAACTTCGGGATCGGTAAGGGTACGAGCTAATTATATAATTTTACGGCGTGCTCCCCGATTCATTAGACTGCACATATAAACGATTAATTTGGATCTCCAGTTGACTCAGGGGTCCCGAAAATGTGTAACCCCGCTTGTTTTAAGTATCTTAGTGTACATATCACCAAGTAGTGAATCACTGACCTCAACCGCATCTACTGAGCAGAAATTCGAGTGTTCCTGTCCCTCTACTGAGATGGTGCTATGAGGCACTGTTTTTACCAGTACCAAAGTAAACCTTTATTGCTACGCTCTGCGTCGT